>JAPFBL010001394.1:0-20605 GCA_026182355.1 Hermatobates lingyangjiaoensis | reverse complement strand
TGTACGCAAATTGTACACAAATTGTACACAAATTGTACACAAATTGTACACAAATTGTACACAAATTGTACACAAATTGTACACAAATTGTACACAAATTGTACACAAATTGTACACAAATTGTACACAAATTGTACACAAATTGTACACAAATTGTACACAAATTGTACACAAATTGTACACAAATTGTACACAAATTGTACACAAATTGTACACAAATTGTACACAAATTGTACACAAATTGTACACAAATTGTACACAAATTGTACACAAATTGTACACAAATTGTACACAAATTGTACACAAATTGTACACAAATTGTACACAAATTGTACACAAATTGTACACAAATTGTACGCAAATTGTACGCAAATTGTACGCAAATTGTACGCAAATTGTACGCAAATTGTACGCAAATTGTACGCAAATTGTACGCAAATTGTACACAAATTGTACGCAAATTGTACACAAATTTTACACAAATTGTACACAAATTGTACACAAATTGTACACAAATTGTACACAAATTGTACGCAAATTGTACGCAAATTGTACGCAAATTGTACGCAAATTGTACGCAAATTGTACGCAATTTGTACGCAAATTGTACGCAAATTGTACGCAAATTGTACGCAAATTGTACGCAAATTGTACACAAATTGTACACAAATTGTACACAAATTGTACGCAAATTGTACACAAATTGTACGCATTTTGTACGGAAATTGTACGCAAATTGTATACAAATTGTACACAAATTGTACGCAAATTGTACGCAAATTGTACGCAAATTGTACGCAAATTGTACACAAATTGTACGCAAATTGTACGCAAATTGTACGCAAATTGTACGCAAATTGTACGCAAATTGTACGCAAATTGTACGCAAATTGTACGCAAATTGTACGCAAATTGTACGCAAATTGTACGCAAATTGTACGCAAATTGTACACAAATTGTACACAAATTGTACACAAATTGTACACAAATTGTACACAAATTGTACACAAATTGTACACAAATTGTACACAAATTGTACACAAATTGTACACAAATTGTACACAAATTGTACACAAATTGTACACAAATTGTACACAAATTGTACACAAATTGTACCAAATTGTACCAAATTGTACGCAAATTGTACACAAATTGTACGCAAATTGTACGCAAATTGTACGCAAATTGTACAGCAAATTGTACGCAAATTGTACACAAATTGTACGCAAATTGTACACAAATTGTACACAAATTGTACGCAAATTGTACGCAAATTGTACACAAATTGTACACAAATTGTACACAAATTGTACGCAAATTGTACGCAAATTGTACGCAAATTGTACACAAATTGTACGCAAATTGTACGCAAATTGTACGCAAATTGTACACAAATTGTACGCAAATTGTACGCAAATTGTACGCAAATTGTACACAAATTGTACACAAATTGTACACAAATTGTACACAAATTGTACACAAATTGTACACAAATTGTACACAAATTGTACACAAATTGTACCAAATTGTACACAAATTGTACACAAATTGTACACAAATTGTACACAAATTGTACACAAATTGTACACAAATTGTACACAAATTGTACACAAATTGTACACAAATTGTACACAAATTGTACACAAATTGTACACAAATTGTACGCAAATTGTACACAAATTGTACGCATTTTGTACGGAAATTGTACGCAAATTGTACACAAATTGTACGCAAATTGTACGCAAATTGTACGCAAATTGTACGCAAATTGTACGCAAATTGTACGCAAATTGTACGCAAATTGTACGCAAATTGTACACAAATTGTACGCAAATTGTATGCAAATTGTACGCAAATTGTACGAAAATTGTACGCAAATTGTACGCAAATTGTACGCAAATTGTACGCAAATTGTACGCAATTGTACGAAATTGTACGCAAATTGTACGCAAATCTTACGCAAATTGTACGCAAATTGTACGCAAATTGTACACAAATTGTACGCAAATTGTGCACAAATTGTAAACAAATTGTACGCAAATTGTACGCAAATTGTATGCAAATTGTACACAAATTGTACGCAAATTGTACGCAAATTGTACGCAAATTGTACGCAAATTGTACGCAAATTGTACGCAAATTGTACGCAAATTGTACGCAAATTGTACGCAAATTGTACGCAAATTGTACGCAAATTGTACACAAATTGTACACAAATTGTACACAAATTGTACACAAATCAAATTGTACACAAATTGTACACAAATTGTACACAAATTGTACACAAATTGTACACAAATTGTACGCAAATTGTACACAAATTGTACACAAATTGTACGCAAATTGTACACAAATTGTACACAAATTGTACACAAATTGTACGCAAATTGTACGCTAATTGTACACAAATTGTACGCAAATTGTACGCTAATTGTACACAAATTGTACACAAATGTACGCAAATTGTACACAAATTGTACACAAATTGTACACAAATTGTACGCAAATTGTACGCAAATTGTACGCAAATTGTACGCAAATTGTACGCAAATTGTACGCAATAAATTGTACGCAAATTGTACGCAAATTGTACGCAAATTGTACGCAAATTGTACGCAAATTGTACGCAAATTGTACGCAAATTGTACGCAAATTGTACGCAAATTGTACGCAAATTGTACGCAAATTGTACGCAAATTGTACGCAAATTGTACGCAAATTGTACGCAAATTGTACGCAAATTGTACGCAAATTGTACACAAATTGTACACAAATTGTACACAAATTGTACGCAAATTGTACGCAAATTTTACACAAATTGTACGCAAATTGTACGCAAATTGTACGCAAATTGTACACAAATTGTACACAAATTGTACGCAAATTGTACGCAAATTGTACACAAATTGTACACAAATTGTACACAAATTGTACACAAATTGTACACAAATTGTACACAAATTGTACACAAATTGTACACAAATTGTACACAAATTGTACACAAATTGTACACAAATTGTACACAAATTGTACACAAATTGTACACAAATTGTACACAAATTGTACACAAATTGTACACAAATTGTACACAAATTGTACACAAATTGTACGCAAATTGTACACAAATTGTACACAAATTGTACACAAATTGTACGCAAATTGTACGCAAATTGTACACAAATTGTACGCAAATTGTACACAAATTGTACACAAATTGTACACAAATTGTACACAAATTGTACACAAATTGTACACAAATTGTACACAAATTGTACGCAAATTGTACACAAATTGTACGCAAATTGTACGCAAATTGTACACAAATTGTACGCAAATTGTACGCAAATTGTACGCAAATTGTACGCAAATTGTACGCAAATTGTACGCAAATTGTACGCAAATTGTACGCAAATTGTACGCAAATTGTACGCAAATTGTACGCAAATTGTACGCAAATTGTACGCAAATTGTACGCAAATTGTACGCAAATTGTACACAAATTGTACGCAAATTGTGCACAAATTGTACACAAATTGTACGCAAATTGTACGCAAATTGTATGCAAATTGTACACAAATTGTACGCAAATTGTACGCAAATTGTACGCAAATTGTACGCAAATTGTACGCAAATTGTACGCAAATTGTACGCAAATTGTACGCAAATTGTACACAAATTGTACACAAATTGTACACAAATTGTACACAAATTGTACACAAATTGTACACAAATTGTACACAAATTGTACACAAATTGTACACAAATTGTACACAAATTGTACACAAATTGTACACAAATTGTACACAAATTGTACACAAATTGTACACAAATTGTACACAAATTGTACACAAATTGTACACAAATTGTATACAAATTGTACACAAATTGTACACAAATTGTACACAAATTGTACACAAATTGTACACAAATTGTACACAAATTGTACACAAATTGTACACAAATTGTACACAAATTGTACACAAATTGTACACAAATTGTACACAAATTGTACACAAATTGTACACAAATTGTACACAAATTGTACACAAATTGTACACAAATTGTACACAAATTGTACACAAATTGTACACAAATTGTACACAAATTGTACACAAATTGTACACAAATTGTACACAAATTGTACACAAATTGTACACAAATTGTACGCAAATTGTACGCAAATTGTACACAAATTGTACACAAATTGTACGCAAATTGTACACAAATTGTACACAAATTGTACGCAAATTGTACACAAATTGTACACAAATTGTACGCAAATTGTACGCAAATTGTACGCAAATTGTACGCAAATTGTACGCAAATTGTACGCAAATTGTACGCAAATTGTACGCAAATTGTACGCAAATTGTACGCAAATTGTACGCAAATTGTACGCAAATTGTACGCAAATTGTACGCAAATTGTACGCAAATTGTACGCAAATTGTACGCAAATTGTACGCAAATTGTACGCAAATTGTACGCAAATTGTACGCAAATTGTACGCAAATTGTACACAAATTGTACGCAAATTGTACACAAATTGTACGCAAATTGTACACAAATTGTACACAAATTGTACACAAATTGTACACAAATTGTACGCAAATTGTACGCAAATTGTACGCAAATTGTACGCAAATTGTACACAAATTGTACGCAAATTGTACGCAAATTGTACGCAAATTGTACGCAAATTGTACGCAAATTGTACGCAAATTGTACGCAAATTGTACGCAAATTGTACACAAATTGTACACAAATTGTACACAAATTGTACACAAATTGTACACAAATTGTACACAAATTGTACACAAATTGTACACAAATTGTACACAAATTGTACACAAATTGTACACAAATTGTACACAAATTGTACACAATAAATTGTACACAAATTGTACACAAATTGTACGCAAATTCTACACAAATTGTACGCAAATTGTACGCAAATTGTACGCAAATTGTACGCAAATTGTACGCAAATTGTACGCAAATTGTACGCAAATTGTACACAAATTGTACGCAAATTGTACGCAAATTGTACTCAAATTGTACACAAATTGTACACAAATTGTACACAAATTGTACGCAAATTGTACACAAATTGTACGCAAATTGTACACAAATTGTACGCAAATTGTACACAAATTGTACGCAAATTGTACACAAATTGTACACAAATTTTACACAAATTGTACACAAATTGTACACAAATTGAACGCAAAACGTACGCAAATTGTACGCAAATTGTACACAAATTGTACGCAAATTGTACGCAAATTGTACGCAAATTGTACGCAAATTGTACGCAAATTGTACGCAAATTGTACCCAAATTGTACGCAAATTGTACACAAATTGTACACAAATTGTACACAAATTGTACACAAATTTTACACAAATTGTAAACAAATTGTACACAAATTGTACACAAATTGTACACAAATTGTACACAAATTGTACACAAATTGTACACAAATTGTACACAAATTGTACACAAATTGTACGCAAATTGTACGTTAATTGTACGCAAATTGTACGCAAATTGTACACAAATTGTACACAAATTGTACACAAATTGTACACAAATTGTTCACAAATTGTACACAAATTGTACACAAATTGTACACAAATTGTACACACAAATTGTACACAAATTGTACACACAAATTGTACACAAATTGTACACAAATTGTACACAAATTGTAAACAAATTGTACACAAATTGTACACAAATTGTACACAAATTGTACACAAATTGTACACAAATTGTACACAAATTGTACACAAATTGTACGCAAATTGTACACAAATTGTACACAAATTGTACGCAAATTGTACACAAATTGTACACAAATTGTACACAAATTGTACGCAAATTGTACGCTAATTGTACACAAATTGTACGCAAATTGTACGCTAATTGTACACAAATTGTACACAAATTGTACGCAAATTGTACACAAATTGTACACAAATTGTACGCAAATTGTACGCAAATTGTACGCAAATTGTACGCAAATTGTACGCAAATTGTACGCAAATTGTACGCAAATTGTACGCAAATTGTACGCAAATTGTACGCAAATTGTACGCAAATTGTACGCAAATTGTACGCAAATTGTACGCAAATTGTACGCAAATTGTACGCAAATTGTACGCAAATTGTACGCAAATTGTACGCAAATTGTACGCAAATTGTACGCAAATTGTACGCAAATTGTACGCAAATTGTACGCAAATTGTACACAAATTGTACACAAATTGTACACAAATTGTACGACAAATTGTACGCAAATTTACACAAATTGTACGCAAATTGCACGCAAATTGTACGCAAATTGTACACAAATTGTACACAAATTGTACGCAAATTGTACGTAAATTGTACCAAATTGTACACAAATTGTACACAAATTGTACACAAATTGTACACAAATTGTACACAAATTGTACACAAATTGTACACAAATTGTACACAAATTGTACACAAATTGTACACACAAATTGTACACAAATTGTACACACAAATTGTACACAAATTGTACACAAATTGTACACAAATTGTAACAAATTGTACACAAATTGTACACAAATTGTACACAAATTGTACACAAATTGTACACAAATTGTACACAAATTGTACACAAATTGTACGCAAATTGTACACAAATTGTACACAAATTGTACGCAAATTGTACACAAATTGTACACAAATTGTACACAAATTGTACGCAAATTGTACGCTAATTGTACACAAATTGTACGCAAATTGTACGCTAATTGTACACAAATTGTACACAAATGTACGCAAATTGTACACAAATTGTACACAAATTGTACGCAAATTGTACGCAAATTGTACGCAAATTGTACGCAAATTGTACGCAAATTGTACGCAAATTGTACGCAAATTGTACGCAAATTGTACGCAAATTGTACGCAAATTGTACGCAAATTGTACGCAAATTGTACGCAAATTGTACGCAAATTGTACGCAAATTGTACGCAAATTGTACGCAAATTGTACGCAAATTGTACGCAAATTGTACGCAAATTGTACGCAAATTGTACGCAAATTGTACGCAAATTGTACGCAAATTGTACACAAATTGTACACAAATTGTACACAAATTGTACGCAAATTGTACGCAAATTTTACACAAATTGTACGCAAATTGACGCAAATTGTACGCAAATTGTACACAAATTGTACACAATTGTACGCAAATTGTACGCAAATTGTACAAAATTGTTCGCAAATTGTACGCAAATTGTACGCAAATTGTACGCAAATTGTACACAAATTGTACGCAAATTGTACGCAAATTGTACGCAAATTGTACGCAAATTGTACGCAAATTGTACGCAAATTGTACGCAAATTGTACGCAAATTGTACGCAAATTGTACGCAAATTGTACGCAAATTGTACGCAAATTGTATGCAAATTGTACGCAAATTGTACGCAAATTGTACACAAATTGTACGCAAATTGTGCACAAATTGTACACAAATTGTACGCAAATTGTACGCAAATTGTATGCAAATTGTACACAAATTAATGTACGCAAATTGTACGCAAATTGTACGCAAATTGTACGCAAATTGTACGCAAATTGTACGCAAATTGTACGCAAATTGTACGCAAATTGTACACAAATTGTACACAAATTGTACACAAATTGTACACAAATTGTACACAAATTGTACACAAATTGTACACAAATTGTACACAAATTGTACACAAATTGTACACAAATTGTACACAAATTGTACACAAATTGTACACAAATTGTACACAAATTGTACACAAATTGTACACAAATTGTACACAAATTGTACACAAATTGTACACAAATTGTACACAAATTGTACACAAATTGTACACAAATTGTACACAAATTGTACACAAATTGTACACAAATTGTACACAAATTGTACACAAATTGTACACAAATTGTACACAAATTGTACACAAATTGTACACAAATTGTACACAAATTGTACACAAATTGTACGCAAATTGTACGCAAATTGTACGCAAATTGTACGCAAATTGTACGCAAATTGTACGCAAATTGTACGCAAATTGTACACAAATTGTACGCAAATTGTACACAAATTTTACACAAATTGTACACAAATTGTACACAAATTGTACACAAATTGTACACAAATTGTACGCAAATTGTACACAAATTGTACGCAAATTGTACGCAAATTGTACGCAAATTGTACGCAATTTGTTCGCGATTTGTACGCAAATTGTACGCAAATTGTACGCAAATTGTACGCAAATTGTACACAAATTGTACACAAATTGTACACAAATTGTACACAAATTGTTCACAAATTGTACACAAATTGTACACAAATTGTACACAAATTTTACACACAAATTGTACACAAATTGTACACACAAATTGTACACAAATTGTACACAAATTGTACACAAATTGTACACAAATTGTACACAAATTGTACACAAATTGTACACAAATTGTACACAAATTGTACACAAATTGTACACAAATTGTACGCAAATTGTACACAAATTGTACACAAATTGTACGCAAATTGTACACAAATTGTACCCAAATTGTACACAAATTGTACGCAAATTGTACGCTAATTGTACACAAATTGTACGCAAATTGTACGCTAATTGTTCACAAATTGTACACAAATAGTACGCAAATTGTACACAAATTGTACACAAGTTGTACGCAAATTGTACGCAAATTGTACGCAAATTGTACGCAAATTGTACGCAAATTGTACGCAAATTGTACGCAAATTGTACGCAAATTGTACGCAAATTGTACGCAAATTGTACGCAAATTGTACGCAAATTGTACGCAAATTGTACGCAAATTGTACGCAAATTGTACGCAAATTGTACGCAAATTGTACGCAAATTGTACGCAAATTGTACGCAAATTGTACACAAATTGTACGCAAATTGTACGCAAATTGTACGCAAATTGTACGCAAATTGTACGCAAATTGTACACAAATTGTACGCAAATTGTACGCAAATTGTACACAAATTGTACGCATATTGTACGCAAATTGTACACAAATTGTACGCAAATTGTACGCAAATTGTACACAAATTGTACACAAATTGTACGCAAATTGTACGCAAATTGTACACAAATTGTACGCAAATTGTTCGCAAATTGTACACAAATTGTACACAAATTGTACTGCAAATTGTACACAAATTGTACGCAAATTGTACGCAAATTGTACACAAATTGTACACAAATTGTACACAAATTGTACACAAATTGTACACAAATTGTACACAATTTGTACACAAATTGTACACAAATTGTACACAAATTGTACACAAATTGTACACAAATTGTACACAAATTGTACACAAATTGTACACAAATTGTACAAAATTGTACGCAAATTGTACGCAATTGTACGCAAATTGTACGCAAATTGTACGCAAATGTTTGTACGCAAATTGTACGCAAATTGTACGCAAATTGTACGCAAATTGTACGCAAAATTGTACACAAATTGTACGCAATTGTACGCAAATTGTACGCAAATTGTACACAAATTGTACACAAATTGTACGCCCAATTGTACGCCAATTTTTGTACACACAAATTGTTTACCAAATTGTAAACAAATTGTACGCAAATTGTACGCAAATTGTACGCAAATTGTACGCAAATTGTTTACGCAAATTGTACGAAATTGTACGCAAATTGTACGCAAATTGTACGAAATTGTACGCAAATTGTACGCAAAGTTGTACGCAAATTGTACGCAAATTGTACGCAAATTGTACGCAAATTGTACGCAATTTTGTACGCAAATTGTACGCAAATTGTACGCAAATTGTACGCAAATTGTACGCAAATTGTACGCAAATTGTTACGCAAATTGTAGGCAAATTGTACGCAAATTGTACGCAAATTGTACGCAAATTGTACGCAAATTGTACGCAAATTGTACGCAAATTGTACGCAAATTGTACGCAAATTGTACGCAAATTGTACGCAAATTGTACGCAAATTGTACGCACAATTGTTACGCAAATTGTACGCAAATTGTACGCAAATTGTACGCAAATTGTACGCAAATTGTACGCAAATTGTACGCAAATTGTACGCAAATTGTACGCAAATTGTACGCAATTGTACGCAAATTGTACGCAATTGTACGCAAATTGTACGCAAATTGTACGCAAATTGTACGCAAATTGTACGCAAATTGTACGCCAAATTGTACGCAAATTGTACGCAAATTGTACGCAAATTGTACGCAAATTGTACGCAAATTGTACGCAAATTGTACGCAAATTGTACGCAAATTGTACGCAAATTGTACGCAAATTGTACGCAAATTGTACGCAAATTGTACGCAAATTGTACGCAAATTGTACGCAAATTGTACGCAAATTGTACGCACAATTGTACGCAAATTGTACGCAAATTGTACGCAAATTGTACGCAAATTGTACGCAAATTGTACGCAAATGTACGCAAATTGTACGCAAATTGTACGTAAATTGTACGCAAATTGTACGCAAATTGTACGCAAATTGTACGCAAACAAAAAATTTTTTTGTACAAAAATTTTTTTGTACAAAAATTGTTTTTGTACAAAAATTTTTTTGTACAAAAGTTTTTTTTGTACAAAAATTTTTTTGTACAAAAAATTTTTTTGTACAAAATTTTTTTTGTACAAAAATTTTTTTGTACAAAAATTTTTTTGTACAAAAATTTTTTTGTACAAAAATTTTTTTGTACAAAATTTTTTTTGTACTAATTAATTTTTTTTGTACAAAATTTTTTTGTACAAAATTTTTTTGTACATAAATTTTTTTGTACAAAAAAATTTTTTTTGTACAAAAATTTTTTGTACATAAATTTTTTTGTACAAAAATTTTTTTGTACAAAAATTTTTTGTTACAAAATTTTTGTACAAAAATTTTTTTGTACAAAATTATTTTGTATTAAATTTTTTTGTACAAATTAAATTTTTTTGTACAAAAATTTTTTTGTACAAAATTATTGTACAACAAATTTTTTTGTACAAAAATTATTTTGTATAAAATTTTTTGTACAAAATTTTTTTTGTACAAAAATTTTTTTTGTACAAAAATTTTTTTGTACAAAAATTTTTTTGTACTAAAATTTTTTTGTACAAAATTTTTTTTTGTACAATGTAATTTTTTTGTACAAAAAATTATTGTACAAAATTTTTTTGTTACAAAAATTTTTTTGTATAAAATTTTTTGTACAAAATTTTTTTGTACAAAAATTTTTTTGTACAAAAAATTTTTTGTACAAAAATTTTTTTGTACATAAATTTTTTGTATACAATATTATTTTTTTGTACAAAATTTTTTTGTACAAAAATTTTTTTGTACAAAAATTTTTTTGTACAAAAATTATTGTACAAAATTTTTTTTGTACAATAAATTATTTTGTATAAAAATTTTTTGTACAAAAATTTTTTTGTACAAAAATTTTTTTGTACAAAAATTTTTTTGTACAAAAATTTTTTTGTACAAAAATTTTTTTGTACAAAATTTTTTTTTGTACAAAATTTATTGTACAAAAATTTTTTTGTACAAAAATATTTTTGTACAAAATTTTTTTGTAAAAAGTTTTTTTTGTACAAAAATTTTTTTGTACAAAAATTTTTTTGTACAAAAGTTTTTTTGTACAAAAATTTTTTGTACAAAAATTTATTGTACAAAAATTATTTTGTATAAAATTTTTATACATATGTATAAAATTGTGTAAAATTGTACACAAATTGTACACAAATTGTACAGAAATTGTACAGAAATTGTACACAAATTGTACAGAAATTGTACAGAAATTGTACACAAATTGTACAGAAATTGTACAGAAATTGTACACAAATTGTACAGAAATTGTACACAAATTGTACACAATTTAACGCAAATTGTACGCAAATCGTACGCAAATTGTACGCAAATTGTACGCAAATTGTACGCAAATTGTACGCAAATTGTACGCATATTGTACGCAAATTGTACGCAAATGGTACGCAAATTGTACGCAAATTGTACACAAATTGTACGAAAATTTGTACGCAAATTGTACACAAATTGTACGCAAACTTGTACGCAAATTGTACACAAATTGTACATAAATTGTACGCAAATTGTACACAAATTGTACACAAATTGTACGCATATTGTACACAAATTGTACACAAATTGTACGCAAATTGTACACAAATTGTACACAAATTGTACACAAATTGTACGCAAATTGTACACAAATTGTACACAAATTGTACGCAAATTGTACACAAATTGTACACAAATTGTACGCAAATTGTACACAAATTGTACACAAATTGTACGCAAATTGTACACAAATTGTACACAAATTGTACACAAATTGTACACAAATTGTACAAAAATTGTACAAAAATTGTACACAAATTGTACAAAAATTGTACAAAAATTGTACAAAAATTGTACAAAAATTGTACAAAAATTGTACACAAATTGTACACAAATTGTACACAAATTGTACGCAAATTGTACGCAATATTGTACGCAAATTGTACGCAAATTGTACGCAATTTGTACGCAAATTGTACGCAAATTGTACGCAAATTGTACGCAAATTGTACGCAAATTGTACGCAAATTGTACACAAATTGTGAACAAATTGTACACAAATTGTACACAAATTGTACACACAAATTGTACACAAATTGTACACAAATTGTACAAAATTGGTACGCAAATTGTACGCAAATTGTACGCAAATTGTACGCAAATTGTACGCAGATTGTACGCAAATTGTACGCAAATTGTACGCAAACGTACACAAATTGTACGCAAATTGTACGCAAACGTACACAAATTGTACGCAAATTGTACGCAAATTGTACACAAATTGTACGCAAATTGTACGCAAATTGTACACAAATTGTACACAATTGTACGCAAATTGTACACAAATTGTACGCAAATTGTACGCAAATTGTACACAAATTGTACACAAATTGTACGCAAATTGTACGCAAATTGTACACAAATTGTACGCAAATTGTACGCAAATTGTACACAATTTGTACAAATTGTACGCAAATTGTACACAAATTGTACGCAAATTGTACGCAAATTGTACACAAATTGTACACAAATTGTACGCAAATTGTACACAAATTGTACACAAATTGCACACAAATTGTACGCAAATTGTACACAAATTGTACACAAATGTACGCAAAATTGTACGCAAATTGCACACAAATTGTACGCAAATTGTACACAAATTGTACGCAAATTGTACGCAAATTGTACACAAATTGTACGCAAATTGTACGCAAATTGTACGCAAATTGTACTCAAATTGTACGCAAATTGTACGCAAATTGTACGCAAACAGTACTCCAAATTCTACGCAAATTGTACGCAAATTGTACGCAAATTGTACGCAAATTGTACACAAATTGTACGCAAATTCTACGCAAATTGTACGCAAATTGTACGCAAATTGTACGCACAAATTGTACGCAAATTGTACGCAGATTGTACGCAAATTGTACGCAAATTGTACGCAAACGTACACAAATTGTACGCAATATTGTACGCAAACGTACACAAATTGTACGCAAATTCTACACATTTGTACACAAATTGTACATTAATTTACACAAATTGTACACAAATTGTACACAAATTTGTACACAATTTGTACACAATTTGTACAAAATTGTACACAAAATTGTACACAAATTAACACAAATTGTACACAAATTGTACACAAATTGTACACAAATTGTACACAAATTGTACACAAATTGTACAAATTGTACACAAATTGTACACAAATTGTACACAAATTTACACAAATTGTACACAAATTGTACACAAATTGTACACAAATTGTACACAAATTGTACACAAATTGTACACAATTTGTACACAAATTGTACACAAATTGTACACAAATTGTACACAAATTGTACGCAAATTGTACACAAATTGTACACAAATTGTACACAAATTGTACGCAAATTGTACGCAAATTGTACACAAATTGTACGCAAATTGTACGCAAATTGTACACAAATTGTACGCAAATTGTACGCAAATTGTACACAAATTGTACGCAAATTGTACAAATTGTACGCAAAATTGTACGCAAATTGTACGAAAATTGTACGCAATTGTACGCAAATTGTACGCAAATTGTACGCAAATTGTACGCAAATTGTACGCAAATTGTACGCAAATTGTACGCAAATTGTACGCAAATTGTACGCAAATTGTACGAAAATTGTACACAAATTGTACACAAATTGTTGTACACAAATTGTACACAAATTGTACACAAATTGTACACAAATTGTACAAAATTGTACACAAATTGTACACAAATTGTACACAAATTGTACACAAATTGTACACAAATTGTACACAAATTGTACACAAATTGTACACAAATTGTACACAAATTGTACAAAAATTGTACACAAATTGTACACAAATTGTACACAAATTGTACACAAATTGTACACAAATTGTACACAAATTGTACACAAATTGTACACAAATTGTACACAAATTGTACACAAATTGTACACAAATTGTACACAAAATGTACACAAATTGTACACAAATTGTACACAAATGTACACAAATTGTACACAAATTGTACACAAATTGTACACAAATTGTACACAAATTGTACGCAAATTGTACGCAAATTGTACACAAATTGTACGCAAATTGTACACAAATTGTACACAAATTGTACGCAAATTGTACACAAATTGTACGAAAATTTTACGCAAATTGTACACAAATTGTACGCAAATTGTACGCAAATTGTACACAAAATTGTACAAAAAATTGTACGCAAATTGTACACAAATTGTACACAAATTGTACGCAAATTGTACGCAAATTGTACGCAAATTGTACGCAAATTGTACGCAAATTGTACGCAAATTGTACGCAAATTGTACGCAAATTGTACGCAAATTGTACGCAAAATTGTACGCAAATTGTACGCAAATTGTACGCAAATTGTACACAAATTGTGAACAAATTGTACACAAATTGTACACAAATTGTACACACAAATTGTACACAAATTGTACAAAAATGGTACGCAAATTGTACGCAAATTGTACGCAAATTGTACGCAAATTGTACGCAGATTGTACGCAAATTGTACGCAAATTGTACGCAAACGTACACAAATTGTACGCAAATTGTACGCAAACGTACACAAATTGTACGCAAATTGTACGCAAATTGTACACAAATTGTACACAAATTGTACGCAAATTGTACACAAATTGTACACAAATTGTACGCAAATTGTACACAAATTGTACGCAAATTGTACGCAAATTGTACACAAATTGTACACAAATTGTACGCAAATTGTACGCAAATTGTACACAAATTGTACGCAAATTGTACGCAAATTGTACACAAATTGTACACAAATTGTACGCAAATTGTACACAAATTGTACGCAAAAATTGTACGCAAATTGTACACAAATTGTACACAAATTGTACGCAAATTGTACACAAATTGTACACAAATTGCACACAAATTGTACGCAAATTGTACACAATTGTACACAAATTGTACGCAAATTGTACGCAAATTGCACACAAATTGTACGCAAATTGTACACAAATTGTACGCAAATTGTACGCAATTGTACACAATTTGTACACAAATTGTACGCAAATTGTACGCAAATTGTACTCAAATTGTACGCAAATTGTACGCAAATTGTACGCAAAACGTACTCAAATTCTACGCAAATTGTACGCAAATTGTACGCAAATTGTACGCAAATTGTACACAAATTGTACGCAAATTCTACGCAAATTGTACGCAAATTGTACGCAAATTGTACGCAAATTGTACGCAAATTGTACGCAGATTGTACGCAAATTGTACGCAAATTGTACGCAAACGTACACAAATTGTACGCAAATTGTACGCAAACGTACACAAATTGTACGCAAATTCTACACAAATTGTACACAAATTGTACACAAATTGTACATAAATTTTACACAAATTGTACACAAATTGTACACAAATTTGTACACAATTTGTACACAATTGTACACAAATTGTACACAAATTGTACACAAATTGTACACAAATTGTACACAAATTGTACACAAATTGTACACAAATTGTACAAAATTGTACACAAATTGTACACAAATTTTACACAAATTGTACACAAATTGTACACAAATTGTACACAAATTGTACACAAATTGTACACAATTGTACACAAATTGTACACAAATTGTACACAAATTGTACACAAATTGTACGCAAATTGTACACAAATTGTACACAAATTGTACACAAATTGTACGCAAATTGTACGCAAATTGTACACAAATTGTACGCAAATTGTACGCAAATTGTACACAAATTGTACGCAAATTGTACGCAAATTGTACACAAATTGTACGCAAATTGTACAAATTGTACGCAAATTGTACGCAAATTGTACGAAAATTGTACGCAAATTGTACGCAAATTGTACGCAAATTGTACGCAAATTGTACGCAAATTGTACGCAAATTGTACGCAAATTGTACGCAAATTGTACGCAAATTGTACGCAAATTGTACGCAAATTGTACGAAAATTGTACACAAATTGTACACAAATTGTACACACAAATTGTACACAAATTGTACACAAATTGTACACAAATTGTACACAAATTGTACACAAATTGTACACAAATTGTACACAAATTGTACACAAATTGTACACAAATTGTACACAAATTGTACACAAATTGTACACAAATTGTACACAAATTGTACACAAATTGTACACAAATTGTACACAAATTGTACACAAATTGTACACAAATTGTACACAAATTGTACACAAATTGTACACAAAATGTACACAAATTGTACACAAATTGTACACAAAATGTACACAAATTGTACACAAATTGTACACAAATTGTACACAAATTGTACACAAATTGTACACAAATTGTACACAAATTGTACACAAATTGTACACAAATTGTACGCAAATTGTACGCAAATTGTACGCAAATTGTACGCAAATTGTACGCAAATTGTACGCAAATTGTACGCAAATTGTACGCAAATTGTACGCAAATTGTACGCAAATTGTACACAAATTGTACGCAAATTGTACGCAAATTGTACACAAATTGTACGCAAATTGTACACAAATTGTACACAAATTGTACACAAATTGTACGCAATTGTACGCCAATTGACAACAAATTGTTTGCAAATTGTACACAAATTGTACGCAAATTGTACGCAAATTGTACGCAAATTGTACGCAAATTGTACGCAAATTGTACGCAAATTGTACGCAAATTGTACGCAAATTGTACGCAAATTGTACGCAAAATTGTACGAATTGTACGCAAATTGTACGCAAATTGTACGCAAATTGTACGCAAATTGTACGCAAATTGTACGCAAATTGTACGCAAATTGTACGCAAATTGTACGCAAATTGTACGCAAATTGTACGCAAATTGTACGCAAATTGTACGCAAATTGTACGCAAATTGTACGCAAATTGTACGCAAATTGTACGCAAATTGTACGCAAATTGTACGCAAATTTTACGCAAATTGTACGCAAATTGTACGCAAATTGTACGCAAATTGTACACAAATTGTACGCAAATTGTACGCAAATTGTACGCAAATTGTACGCAAATTGTACGCAAATTGTACGCAAATTGTACGCAAATTGTACGCAAATTGTACGCAAATTGTACGCAAATTGTACGCAAATTGTACGCAAATTGTACGCAAATTGTACGCAAATTGTACGCAAATTGTACGCAAATTGTACGCAAATTGTACGCAAATTGTACGCAAATTGTACGCAAATTGTACGCACAAATTGTACGCAAATTGTACGCAAATTGTATGCAAATTGTACGCAAATTGTACGCAAAATTCTACGCAAATTGTACGCAAATTGTACGCAAATTGTACGCAAATTGTACGCAAATTGTACGCAAATTGTACACAAATTGTACGCAAATTGTACGCAAATTGTACGCAAATTGTACTCAAATTGTACGCAAATTGTACGCAAATTGTACGCAAACTGTACTCAAATTGTACGCAAATTGTACGCAAATTGTACGCAAATTGTACGCAAATTGTACACAAATTGTACGCAAATTCTACGCAAATTGTACGCAAATTGTACGCAAATTGTACGCAAATTGTACGCAAATTGTACGCAAATTGTACGCAAATTGTACGCAAATTGTACGCAAACGTACACAAATTGTACGCAAATTGTACGCAAACGTACACAAATTGTACGCAAATTGTACACAAATTGTACACAAATTGTACACAAATTGTACATAAATTTACACAAATTGTACACAAATTGTACACAAATTGTACGCAAATTGTACGCAAATTGTACGCAAATTGTACGCAAATTGTACGCAAATTGTACGCAAATTGTACGCAAATTGTACGCAAATTGTACGCAAATTGTACGCAAATTGTACGCAAATTGTACACAAATTGTACGCAAATTGTACGCAAATTGTACACAAATTGTACGCAAATTGTACACAAATTGTACACAAATTGTACACAAATTGTACGCAAATTGTACGCAAATTGTACAACAAATTGTTTGCAAATTGTACACAAATTGTACGCAAATTGTACGCAAATTGTACGCAAATTGTACGACAAATTGTACGCAAATTGTACGCAAATTGTACGCAAATTGTACGCAAATTGTACGCAAATTGTACGCAAATTGTACGCAAATTGTACGCAAATTGTACGCAAATTGTACGCAAATTGTACGCAAATTGTACACAAATTGTACGCAAATTGTACACAAATTGTACACAAATTGTACACAAATTGTACGCAAATTGTACGCAAATTGTACACAAATTGTACACAAATTGTACGCAAATTGTACGCAAATTGTACGCAAATTGTACGCAAATTGTACGCAAATTGTACGCAAATTGTACGCAAATTGTACGCAAATTGTACGCAAATTGTACGCAAATTGTACGCAAATTGTACGCAAATTGTACGCAAATTGTACGCAAATTGTACGCAAATTGTACGCAAATTGTACGCAAATTGTACGCAAATTGTACGCAAATTGTACGCAAATTGTACGCAAATTGTACGCAAATTGTACGCAAATTGTACGCAAATTGTACGCAAATTGTACGCAAATTGTACGCAAATTGTACGCAAATTGTACGCAAATTGTACGCAAATTGTACGCAAATTGTACGCAAATTGTACGCAAATTGTACGCAAATTGTACGCAAATTGTACGCAAATTGTACGCAAATTGTACGCAAATTGTACGCAAATTGTACGCAAATTGTACGCAAATTGTACGCAAATTGTACGCAAATTGTACGCAAATTGTACGCAAATTGTACGCAAATTGTACGCAAATTGTACGCAAATTGTACGCAAATTGTACGCAAATTGTACGCAAATTGTACGCAAATTGTACGCAAATTGTACGCAAATTGTACGCAAATTGTACGCAAATTGTACGCAAATTGTACACAAATTGTACGCAAATTGTACGCAAATTGTACACAAATTGTACGCAAATTGTACGCAAATTGTACACAAATTGTACACAAATTGTACGCAAATTGTACACAAATTGTACGCAAATTGTACGCAAATTGTACACAAATTGTACACAAATTGTACGCAAATTGTACGCAAATTGTACACAAATTGTACGCAAATTGTACGCAAATTGTACACAAATTGTACACAAATTGTACGCAAATTGTACACAAATTGTACGCAAATTGTACGCAAATTGTACACAAATTGTACACAAATTGTACGCAAATTGTACACAAATTGTACACAAATTGTACACAAATTGTACACAAATTGTACACAAATTGTACACAAATTGTACACAAATTGTACACAAATTGTACACAAATTGTACACAAATTGTACACAAATTGTACACAAATTGTACGCAAATTGTACGCAAATTGTACGCAAATTGTACGCAAATTGTACGCAAATTGTACGCAAATTGTACGCAAATTGTACGCAAATTGTACGCAAATTGTACGCAAATTGTACACAAATTGTACGCAAATTGTACGCAAATTGTACACAAATTGTACACAAATTGTACACAAATTGTACGCCAATTGTACGCCAATTGTACACAAATTGTTTGCAAATTGTACACAAATTGTACGCAAATTGTACGCAAATTGTACGCAAATTGTACGCAAATTGTACGCAAATTGTACGCAAATTGTACGCAACTTGTACGCAAATTGTACGCAAATTGTACGCAAATTGTACGCAAATTGTACGCAAATTGTACGTAAATTGTACGCAAATTGTACGCAAATTGTACGCAAACAAAAATTTTTTTGTACAAAAATTTTTTTGTACAAAAATTTTTTTGTACAAAAATTTTTTTGTACAAAAGTTTTTTTGTACAAAATTTTTTGTACAAAAATTTTTTTGTACAAAATTTTTTTGTACAAAAATTTTTTTGTACAA
>JAPFBL010001393.1:0-16052 GCA_026182355.1 Hermatobates lingyangjiaoensis | reverse complement strand
TTCCAACAACTACAATATTAAAGGGACCGTTGTCTTGGTGGGAAGGGAATATTTGAAGGTGACAAATTTTTAATTAATTTGAATAAAAATTTAAAAAATAGTTCACTCTTTATTTAAATTATACTAAGAAGGGTGGTTAAACTTTCCTTTTACCTGGCTAATCCAGGACGGTCTGTTTGAAAACAATTTCAATATCCTCTACGAATTAACAAGATTCTGTATTCTATAAGACCGACTAGGATTAGCCAGTTAGACGTGGAGTTTAACCACTACCTCAATCCTTCAAAATGCTCTCTGATACAAGGTCTATGACTATCTCAACCTTCAACTACAACTCCACCTTGTCTATATAAACTCACCAATTCACAAATATACCCATTATTGTCCTGAAGATGAATGTAGTACATTCGAAACATGTCGACGATTAATTAATATGGGTGATAACATATACATTTTTAACGAAGAGACGACAAAAGACTTTAAAAAATTGGAGAAATTATTCAAAAAGCAGATCCAAGCCAAATATGGGGCCGTAATTTAACAATATATGTTTGAATGAAGAACTGCTACAACTTTTACAAATATATATAAAACAAATATTGATACAGCTTCTCGACCACTGATTTTTAAGTTCTTTAGACCAAACTCCTCAAGAAACACATCTTTGAACTATAAAACAAATATATTTAAAATGTTGTGAAAACGTTGTGGAACGGATACCAATACTTTAAAATTTGAAAAGAAAGAGAAATAAAAAGAAAAAGTTTCCGTTTTTCTATATGGATATTTTCAATATTGCTGGTTAGACACAGAAATCAATCGGAAAATGCTTGATTTATTATTTTAATAGTAATATAAACAGAGAAAACCGAAACATTTATTTTAAGAAAAAAATATTTGAAAAAATCTGAGTTAGATCACTTTAAATTAACTGGAAACTTAAAATAATTATGAAAAAAAAGTCTATATCTACTAAATTACTTACATTCACCTATATAGGTTTTAATAAAATACGTCAAACAGACCAGACAATTTGAAATCTGAAGAATTACAAAGTGTTCCAAATGCGTTGTTGTTTTCTATAAAAATTATTTTTATAGGGACTAATTCCTTTATTTTTTTTTTTTCATTATGAGTAAAAACTACATAGTAACTGATTTCACAGCTTTTACAACAATCTCTAATTCATGTTAAGGCAATACTAAATAATAAATTTCTGGTATAATAAGAACAACGGGGAAAAATCCTTCCCTATTTTGAAATAATTGCACATAAAAAAATTTCTATAATTGAATATTGCATTCATCCAGAACTACATACCATCAAATTATACCACATTCTATGAAACATGCATGGGGAATTTTCACAAAACATTGGATTGGAATCGTCCAAAATGGTTTTAGAAGATTACAAAATATGTAAATGAGTCAAAATCGAGTTTTTCATTAAAGAATAAAAAGAACAGGAAAGAATAAAAATCATTCTAGTTACAAGTAAAAAATTTTAGCTTGGAAAAGCAAAGTATGTGAAGATATTTGTCTGTTGTGAGTTACCTTAATGTAGTCGGCATGACCAGGACAGTCGGTGTGACCGTAGTGTCTGTCGTCCGTCTGGTATTCAACATGGGCCACGTTAATCGTAATGCCTCTCGCCTGTTCCTCAGGAGCATTGTCAATCTCAGCATATCCTTTGGCACTTGCTAGCTTCTTATCCGCCAATACTGTAAGATAATATTCAATTATTCAAAACACCTATGTGATCAAAGCAATGCAATCGGAGTCAGAGTCAATAAACTCCCATAGATCGAATTCCTCAAACAAATAAGAAACAGGCATCTAAGGTAGTTTTTTCAACCTTTTTCCCAAGTCAAGTCATATTTCCTTTATTGAAAATATCTCACGGTACACCACTAGCTGAAAATGTAAAAAAAAAAGTGATTTATGAACTTGCATGCAGTGGTACCTTAAGATACGAGTTTAATTAGTTCCGGGGGCCTTCTCGTAACTCAAAAAACTAGTATCTCAAACCAATTTTTCCCCATAGAAAACAACTGAAAACCATTAAAAGCGTTCCAGCCCTCCAAAAACCCCAACTCAATCCGAAAAAAATAGAACATAACCTCTATTTAATTGCTATAAGCAAATTCATATTTTAATGTACATAAAATAATTAAATTAATACATGAAATGTACACCTCTCTCATGTTTTTCTATAATTTCAAGCTTTATTTCAATCGATATCATATCTTTTCCTTTTCAACACTCTTTTTTACAATATTTGTTTGGATCTATGAAGCAGAAAAAAAGGATAGTCTACATACCAGCATACCTCATGAACCCGACTCCAATTAACCCAACCGGTTTCGTACTTTATTTATTTTCACTTACCTCTTGAAAATGAACAACTTGTGAAACCGGGAGACAAAACCGATTAACGAGATATGGTGAGTTTTTATAATAATGATATCCTCTTACCATGATAAAGTATTTTCACGTTATATTATTTGAATCATTCAATATTCTTGTGATGTATATAATACAAGAGTATGGTTTAATACAACTTCATTTAACTTTTATTGCTGAGATGAAATATTTTTTTAATTGTTGCAGTCCTATATTTGGTACTTATCGGTTAACGGTAGGTTTTAACAAACCAAATAGCAAAGTATAAATAAATATAAACATATAAATAAAATAAAGTTCAAAGAAGAGGGTCTTCTCCTGTTTATTCGCCGACGTTTCGCCAAAAACTGTTTGACATTTTCAAGGCTTGTTTTTGAGGAAAAACATCATTGAACAGTCCATACCTTTATCTACCAGCATCATAACAGATACGAATTTTATTATTTCACACTAATTTTTGTAACTAATTAGATATAATGTGTATTATAGTGTCTTCCTGATGATGAACACAAAGTGTTCGAAACGCGTTGAATAAAACTTCATTTGTGTGGAGACTTTTGTTGGTTTATCTCAGAAAAAGATACGAATTGATAACCGTATCTGTTATGATGCTGGTAGATAAAGATATTGACTGTTCAATGGTGTTTTTCCTCAAAAACAAGCCTTGAAAATGCCAAACAATTTTTGGCGAAACGTTAATTTGGCGGGAGTTTAATTTTCTTTAGACCAAAATACACAAGAACCCCTCCTTTGAAGCTTATAAATCAATGATCGAGAAGCTATATCAATATAAATAAAACATACATACCAAAAAAGGAATACTTTTTTATCAATAGATTTTAGAAGTATAACTTTATATAATAAAGCAATAACTTTGTACTATAGATAACTCTCTGGTGTCGTTGTATTTTTTTTAGTTAATGCCTGAGGAAGAACACTACGTGTTCGAAACGCGTTGTTTATACCATTAAATTTTTACATGTGGAGACCATTTCATTAGCTTTTTACCCAACAATGAGTAAATACCACATAATAACTGATTGCACTACGTTAGAAATAATAAAACAATTTGATTTTTGTTTTGATTAAATAACTATCTTTAAATGAGTGGTCTCCTGTTAACAGTTAAGTATTCTATATTTACATATTTTAAATGATTCCAATTATAACAATATTAAAATACTTCCTAATAGTGATAAAGATATCATGTTACCCCATATTATGTTCTTTAAAAAATATCTTCTTACAGTCACAGTGAAATTATAAATAGTAGAAAATAAATCAGAAAAAAATCACTTTTGTTAATCATATTTCCTGAAATTAAGTGGAGAAATATAATACGTCATAATTATTATTGCGATAAGGATCTTTTATATTGATATTTGAAGGCATTAGGGTTTAAAATGGCATAACCCTCTACAGTGACTATATTAAAAAAGAAAAAGCTTACTTTTTATTTTACTTTAGTAATATTCTTTATTTATAATATTCATCATAATATATACTCTATATAATGGTATCATATATAACTTTAGGTTAAGAATCAATTTAAGGTTAATTAAGATTTACAATTAAAAATCATAAAGGTAATTTATTATTAAAAAAGAATTATTAAATAATTATTTAGATTATAAAAAAAAAAATGAAATCATTTGTAAATTCTAAAAGAAGTTATCCATGATACCTCCCACTAAGATGTAATTATGTTCTGCATATTCGTTTAGGAAAGCAACATCTATATTTTAAATTAATTGAAGTAATCATATTGTTTTGTATATTGCAATATTAACAGATTGGGAAGCCACTGATTGTTTTTTGTAGTCCTTTCATAATGAATTGAAATTTGACAATTATATGACTAAAGTTTGGATATCCTAAAACTGATCTAAATTATGGTGAATATTCTAAAAATGATACAAAGGTTAGTTTTGTTTCCTCTGTTAGTTATTAATCGTTATCCTAAGTGAAACAAAGGTTGGATGATACATCTACAAAATAATTATTTTTCCGGTGGGAAAATTATAAAATATAATAACCTTTTGTAATTGCAGCCGTCAGAGTAGTTTTTCCGTGATCAACATGCCCAATGGTTCCAACATTGCAATGGGGTTTTGTCCTTTGATAAACTTTCTTTTCAGTTGCAGCAGCATAATTTCTTACACTGATTTGCAAACAAGGGAAACTATATTTCTTTAGTTGAACATTTTTTCCCTGTAAATATATAAAATGTAAATCCAATTCTAAGGAAAAACTAATGTAAAGTCAAAATACTCACATAAAGGGACCTAGCAGTGTGATATAATACCCGTTTCACTGTCTGGTTTACTGCTGTAATGAAAAAAAAAATTAAAAAAGTAACTTTAATTATGTTTAATTAAAGCGAGGAAATGATTCCAATTAATAAATTGAAAAGAGTAATTCCACCTTCCACCATCAGAAATAATTTAATACTAAGGAAAATTTAAAACAAAACAAAAGTAAGTAATTCACTATTTCTAATCATAATAATTTGATCATTTAAGTTCATATTGAATGAATAAAAAAATAAACATGGAAATTAATTACAGAAGAAAAGCAAACCATCAAAATGTGAATGTAAAATAAGTATTAATTAATTAATATCAACAAGCAAAATTATGAAATAAATATCATTGGGGCATGCAATGTGAAAAATGAAATATAACTGCGGTGTGACAGTTATTACATACCCGGACAACAAATAAGCCTAACCGAAGCCCATACACTCATGTTTACTTCTACAAAAAGATAACTAATAAAAGTATAAAATATTTCTACGGTATTAAACAAAGATATAATACCGAAAAACCTCCCAGGTCATCAGACAATAACCTTACTTCCTTTCAGTGTTGAAGCAATTCTAGTTACAAATGGTATTGTTGGCACACCTGAGAAATATCTTGTGCCGGTGTAAGTTCCGACAAACACATTCCACCATATTTTATCTGGAGTGTAGCGTCGTTTTCGGATTTGGTAGGCTATTGAGCTCTTTTCCCGTTTGTTTGTACAAGTAGAAAATTTTTCATTCCTTTTATAAGTGAACATGTCTTATCGAGGAAGAGGTGGTAAGAAACATTTGTATTAATTTTATTAATTGTTATAGTAACTCCCATTGCTCTTTGGCTGAGGTTAACTTTCTCTCCCCTAACTTACTAATTTTGATATTACAACAAATTGTGGTTTAACCGAAATGTTAACGGTTGTGAAAAAAACTACTTACTCGAAATATCTATTAGTTCACCGTTATAGACTGCTGTAGAATGTAAGTTTTAATATGTAGTATTTCTTGGCATCTTGATTTTAACTTTTTTTCTCTGTTACTCTTAGGTAGGTGGCGACGCGGCAACAACGTGCCACAAGATTCTTTCCCGCATCAACAAAATTCTGGTGGAATAGCCCAAAAGAATCAAATCGAGGTGAAACCATTTATGCATAAATATATTAATTCCTTAATTTAATTACCATTATTAGTTCGCTTCAATCTAAAGCAGCATCCTAAAATAAAAATATTTATATCAAGTATAAACAATATTTTTCTTTCTAATTTGTTTTATGTGTATTCTACAAATAAACACTGCTGGTTATTTTCTTTGAGGACTCTTTTCTTCTTTACGTAGCTTTTGTTTAAAATCCAAAAACTTTTGAAATTTGATTGGGATTCAGCATTATGTCAACTACATTTTCAAGAAGAGTAAACAAGTAATATAATGCCTTTATAATTAAAAAGATTTTCCTTTTTCTTCTTGAGAAAAGATAATAGATAGTAATTAGCATTACCCATCAGTTCATGGTCGGCTAATAAATTTTGCAAGTAATTGTGTGATACCTTCCTCTATTTGTTGTGATCTTGGAATTGGCAGAATGGAAGTTATTGAGATATGAATAAAACAGAATTACATAAATTATTATATATGATAAAGTGAATCCATTTTTAATTTATATTTTGTTTTAAAAAATATATATATATAGTGTACATGTAAAATTACTTTTTAAAAGTAATATGCTATTTTTTTTTACATTTGTATCTATAATCAAATTTTAAGCCAATAATTTTCATTTTCATTTGATTTTTCTATTCCGTGTTCTATTTAAAAAAAAAAAAATGCATTTACAGAAAACTTCGGTAATCTTCCATCAATAGTTTTATCCTTTGTAATAAGACTTCCTGGGGACAATAATTTGAAACCCAAGGGAGAGTTGTATACTAGTGTACAGGCGTAGCATGATTCGTATGTGATCTTCATTTTAACCACCGGGTATTTGATTTGTAGTATATTCCATTTTATATTTTGATACAGTATGAAGTGAGTTCAATATTTCAAAACTTAGACATGATTCTCGATATTTTACTGCGAGTTTTATTTGTGGAAATATTTTAGTAAATTCATCAAACCTTCTTTAGTGAAAAATAAAATATAATTTTTTTTTCAAATTCAAGTCATAGGTGTATGTTTTTTTTTTACTGGTGCACAAAATGAACCGACCATGAATATCACCTTGTTCAAAGAACAAAACCAACACAAAGTGCATGAACTGACAAATTACATACGTGCAAATCAGTGTGACTTCTGTTGTTGATCTCCGTAGACCGACTCCCGAACCCAGATTAAGAACCACTGCTCTAAGATAATTTTTTTTTTCCTATGCTGAACAAATTGAATTTTAGTATTAGACAGCTAAATTAATTAGAAATTGTATTTGTAGGTCACCATGTAAAAACCTGTATACCGAAATCAAAAACATGCGTTTTGTAAAACGTTTCTTTTTTGTATTATTTATGCCCAAGACTAAAGTTATTTCAATTATTTACAAGTTTATAAGTTTATTTCAATATAGTACTATTTTACAATGAATTATTCCAAGTTTTAGAATCATGCTACGCCTGCACTAATGTACTTTTAGGAACAGAGGGAGTTTAGAGCCCCAGAGTTGACAAATCAACAATGTCCAAAATGTTTATAAAACTAATTTGTTTTAATAATTTCAAAATGTAAACATGGGTGGATTTTGTTGTAATTGATAATTTCAGTTAAATAATGTCCTTTTATTAGACTCAAAGAAGTGTTTGGTCTTCTCCCAAACCACGAATATAGCAAGAACTAATTAAACTTATATTGAAATAAACATTACTGCAATATAAGTATGAGTTGCCATTTAAGAAAAAGAAATGACTCCCAAAATCCCTACTGGAGAGTAGGGAAACCTCTGTGTCCGTCACTGTAAACGCTGGGGCTCCTAAAGTACACTCTAGCCTACTTTTTATTAACAAAAAAGAAAAATATTTTACGAAGAAGAGTTGATTTTTTTTTTATTTTTATATTTTTTTTTTTTGAGAAATAACTGATAAGAGCCATTAGTAATAGAGTTTGTTTTTGGTCAGAGCTAAGCTGGTTAAACTCAAGCAGATTATGACCAGTCAGACTTATCCCATCACCAGCTTCATGAGAGTAGAGGATGACGTGTTGCCTGGTATAACCAGGACTTCACGAGAGTTTCGCAGTCTTCTCTGTCGTCACAGTGTTGTTTTTTTGTTTTAACTGTGAAAACAGGCTTGCTGTGACACTTACCTAGAGAATGTATTTTTGTACACTGACATCAACCATCATTCTGTCAATTAAAGTTAAATCAGAAATTAATAACTTTTTTTTGTGTTATCGCAATTCACTTTACTAATCCATGAGTAAGAATTTTTGTCTCGTACGATGACTTGAAATTCGTTAGACGAGGATCGTCTTCCTTTCACCTAGGTGGTCTCCGTTTTAACTTTAGTTGATTAATAAAACATGATTTCTTCCCTTAATTTTGCATTATTACTTACTCATAATCATTCATAACTAACCCCTAATTATTCATATTACATATTCAGTAGTGTTTAGTTTTTCTAACGATCTTTCCCCGTTTAAAAAATAAAGTGAAAAACAGGTATTTTGTGGATGGAACGGATTATTTAATTTCATTGCGAAAAATTTGCTTTACAATACGTGGTCGATCTGGGAATGAATTAAAATCGCACTTATTTACATGCAAACAAAAAAAAATTGGGATACAAAGAATAATGTTTTAACTTCATGCATTTCGTCATTACCACAGAGGTTAGTATTATTAATATTAGAAATATAATATACCGTCTTACCTCGTACACTGTTGCTGAAGATGGGTGACACCTGAAACCGGTCCGAAAGCTACAGCAGCAGTTTACGATGTAAGACGGTATATTATATTTCTAATATTAATGTTTTAACTCAGTGTTTCCCAAAGTGGGCGTTAACCGCCCCCCCCCCCCCCCCCCGGGGTGGTGCTTTGATATCGGGGGGCGATAATGCAAAAAGGAGCATAGATTCTATTTCCATAAATTGAAAATATTCATGCAAAATAATTTCTAAAATTAAGTGAAAACACGACGTGTAAACTTGTAGGAAACGGTTTCTTAAAATTATTTGTTTTGATAATTCATTTTTATGTTAAAAATATATTCTCATCTAAGTTTCTTTCGTTGTGTATTAATTCTTTTGCATAAATATGCTATGAAACAATACATCTATTGGATTCTAAATAAATATTCGATTAGTAATTGTTTTAATTTAATTATTAAAATGTTACTCATTGGGTTATTTAGTCTAGGAATCTGATTATTATTCAAGAGTGTTGAGTTATAGGTTTATGGACCCAAGGGGGCGGTCACTCGAAAAAGTTTGGGAAACACTCTTTTAACCGTTTGATAGTTAGAGGATACTAGAATTTGATTTTGATCGATGCTGTAGAAAGAAGTGAAGTAGAGAGGCAGATTGATGGCGATGACAGTGTTGGGTGGCATGAAGCAAAGTGACAGGGGGATACTGAAATAACTTGTTTTGCCTGGTTTTGTCTCTGCTCGTGTTAGTTGCTTTAGCCTTCTGAAATGTCTCCCTACAGCCCAAGAAAGACATCAAAGCAGAGCCAATGACTCCTGAAAAGCCAACAGTACCTACTCCAGTACCACCACCAAAGGAACCAGTTCCTACCAATACAGGTGATGTGGAAATGGCACAGAAACCAACAAACGGGGACGCTAACAACCAGGAGTCTGGAGAGGAAAAAACTGAAGACAAACCCTTTTGGAAGAGAAAGAGTAAGTTCTGTTTATTTTCACTAATGACATGCTTTTTTACTTGCACCTTGAATCATATTGCCTCTATAAACGTTTTTTCACTCTACTTTCGTTATATATATAGTTATTTAGTTATTTCTATTTTTAGGTTTAGTATTATTTTGTATGTAATTATACCCATATATTACTTTGTAAAAATTAATAATCAACAATAACTCTTGATATAATATATGAATTAAATACCACAATAAACAAAAATATATTAATTAAAATGCTCTAAGGCCTTTCGTTACAACATCATCAGAGAGCTAAATGAAACAAACCAAAAATATAATAACAAGTTAACCTGGTTGATTGAAGTCTTCAGGACTGCTGGCATCCCTGTCTGAATTTAATGTTCCTAAAATTGAAGGTGTCTTGATCTGCTTACTTATTTCTTTTATTAATATTTCATCTAGTTTGTAAAGTCCCGGACTATTGTTCATTAAATTACTACAAACTAGATGAAATATTAATAAAAGAAATAAGTAAGCAGATCAAGACTCCTTCAATTTTAGGAACATTAAGTTCAGACAGGGATGCCAGCAATCCTGAAGACTTCAATCAACCAGGTTAACTTGTTATTATATTTTTTGTTTGTTTCATTTTGCTCTCTGATGATGTTGTAACGAAAGGCCTTAGAGCATTTTAATTAATATATATATATATGTTTATTGTGGTATTTAATTTATATTACTTGTGTATAACTTTCTATGCATATAGTTCACAAAAGAAAGAGAAAAACATATAAAAACACATACCAAAAAGACTCAAAACGATATTTTGACATCGTCATATGGCAGAAGTAGTCCTAGTGGGTTTTTGACTCTGACGAAAACCGCTTGTTACGGTTGAAAGATCTTAGTACTGTTTTCCCATTTCATATTGTGGTTTGACCATGCATATATACATATATTTTTGTATTTAGGGAGCAGATTTTCATTGATACACATTTCATTAAACTTTTTTTGAATCCTTGTTTTTGTCACTTTTCTCGATACCTTTTCTAACTTTCTAATAAGTGTTTTGAAGTTTTCCGGTATATTAAATAACAATTGTCCAAATGTTTTATTTTCAATACTCGTTATTATAACACTATTCAAAAACACCGACGTTTCAGTCACCATTGACCTCCTGACTTGTTGTTTATCTATAAACAACACATTTCGAACAAGTAGTGTTCTTCTTCAGGCATTAACTAAACAGTACAATATAATCAGAGAGTTATCTATAGTACAAAGTAAATATAGTACAAAATAAAAATAATATAAAATAAATTTATTTTGTACTACAGATAACTCTCTGATGATATTGTATTTTTTAGTTAATGCCTGAAGAAGAGCCACGTAGTGTTGTTCTACGTTCACTAGAACTAACTACCTTGTAGTTCTAGGAAGTCAGAACCTACCTACAAGGAAGGTAGCAAGGTAGTGAAAGATAGATATGAAAATCTATTGTAAGGTAAAAGTTAATAAAATGGTCTCCACATATAAAAATTTAATGGTATAAACAACGCGTTTCGAACACGTAGTATTCTTCCTCAGGCGTTAACTAAAAAATACAATGACACCAGAGAGTTATCTGTAGTATACAGTAAATATAGTACAAAAATAAAGTAAATAAAATTATGACTTTATTTTATTTTTATTTTGTACTGTATTTACTGTATACTATAGATAACTCTCTGGTGGCATTTTATTTTTTAGTTAATGCCTGATGAAGAACACTACGTGTTCGAAACGCGTTGTTTATACGATTAAATGTTTATATGTGGAGACAATTTCATTACCTTTTTTCCCTACAGTGAGTAAATACTACATAATAACTGATTGCAGCACTACGTTAGAATGGTATGTAAAAGTTTGGATATCCCTGGTATCTACAATATTTTTCTTTCCAGTTCACCCTGGAGTCAACTCATTCTCTTGGTTGATTTCCTCCTTGACACTGGTACAAAAATGGGCTAACACAGGTCCTGGTTCTTGTATTCGTTTCTTATTTGAGAAACAATTTTGTTATTTTACACCAGGTCCCATGTTGAACATTTCATTTTTTTATTTTATTATAATCAGGTGTTTGGTTTAATTATTCACGCCTTCAGTAATCAACGTTTAAACCACAGTGAGAAATTAAAAAATATCTTTCGACTAGCAATAGTCCCTCTTTAGAGACATTATGTGAATTACCCTGACGAAAATTGGTTAACTTTGTTGGAAAGTACTTTTACTGTGGTTTGAACGCTAATTTTTAATTCACGTGTCTATTGTGAAATCATGTCATCTTTATTAGTATGAAACACTCAACATAGTTACCTATGAAAAGTGATGTTAGATTTAGAGATAAAGGGTTTTACTTCATTACTGTGTGGGTGTGAATTATTTATTTATTTTTTAAAAAGTCATAAATTATTAAATAAGGTAGGCACCATTAAAGAATTTATGTTGTCTGGCATTTACTGAATATTAAAATATTACTTTAGCTAGCTAGTAACTTACTTACGAGTTGGGACTTAGCTAGCTCAATGATTACGTGTGCTAATCCTCTCGACTAGTAGATCTGGGGTTCGATACCCACTCTGACCATCTATTCACGTAGGTGGTGAAAAAAAAAATCTGAACATTTCATCCCTCGGAGAGGTTGTTAAGCTGTCTATCCCGATCCTGTACGATGTCAAATACTCGTTAAAAATACCTACTTAAATACGCTTGAGTTATGCCAAAATTTAGGATTCCCAATATAGAATGCTTATTGTGTAGAGTCACAAAGGACCAATCTATGTCCTATATTCTCTTGTCTTTCAGCCAATGAAAACTAACCTTACTCTGAAGTTGATTAACTGTTACTGTCTTTTCCGAAATGAAGACATCCCATGAAAATAAGTCCTAGCGCGATTTTCGGGACGTTTTGGACTATAAGCCCTCCCATGAAACTAGGTCCTAGTTACGAAAATGTAAAAAATATAATTCGTTAAAAAAATGCTGTTGAATGTAGTAAGTATCTCTATCTACATATCTATATCTACGTAATATTTCAGAGAATTCTTTAGAAAAAAATATTTCAAGGAATTCCTTGTTTACCTCTAAAGTCCGTTTCAAGGAGGCTACTTAGACAAGAAGTATTGATTTAACCACAGCTATATTGCAAGGCATGAGAGATTCAGACCAATGATTCTACAAGAAATAGATTTGGAGGAAAATCAGAACGGAATTTAAAATTTTAATAATTTATGACGTTGTTCCAGAAGATGACTTGACTGTAATCGAATAAATTTAAATTTCTGTGTAAAAATAAATATTAAACAAAACTATGTAAATCTACTTATGTACTTAAGCCCTCCCCGGAGAATAAGCCCTAGCACGGATTTTTGGCCTAAGAATAAAGTAAAGTAAGGCAGTGTCTCAGTAAAGACTATTATGTAATTCTAGTTACCGTAAAACAATGATATAATAATAATCCTGATTTTGAAGATTTCTTTTAGTTTATATTCTGATATTTGAATATTCTATTAATATGACTAATTTAATCAATTTTTGCAGCTTTTGTAAAACTCCCAAAGAGAGTTAGAAAGAAGAGGTTGAACGCCAAACTTCGCAATATCCTTGCTCCAAGAAATGCCATTATGGTTCTTCATGAACTTCACCCTGATTTACTGATGACAGTCAACGAAGAGGTTACATCTACAGGTCAAGTCAACTTCTCTGTCACTGTGGAGGTAATGAAACCTTAAATATTTTATATTTAGAAATAACATTATTTATTTATTGTTAATTTTAGATTATTCACTTTTTTTACTTTATTTCATTTCTTTTTTGTGAAAAATGTGTTATTTTCGTCACCAATTTGAGTTATGGATTGATTCTAGGCTATGAGCAATTATTTTACCATAATTATTTAGATTACGAATGTTTGAAAAGCCCTTTTATTATAGTGGTTAGGTGTATCCAAGGACTTTAAGTCCTCTCTGAATCAAAGGTTGCTTATGAAAGAATTGTCAATTTTCCACTTGAAAAATAGGCTCCGATTAAAATACGTGAACTCACTGCACCTCTTATGGTATTAGCGGAGGTAAGTTCACTGACAAGGGTAGTCCAGTTGTTTGCATGCTCGCCTTTAAACTGGTGGAAATGGGGTTCGATACTCATTCTGACTTTGATTTATTCACGCATGGGATAAAATCTAAGCACGTCGGTTCCGAGCCTTTACATTGTCAGTCACTCGTAATACTACCCTACTCTAAATACGCTTGAGTTATAAATCTTTGTATGATGTATGTTCTCTCTCAGAACGGCCATTGTAACTTAACTTAACCGAAGTTATAATTAGACCACCGTTGAGCCGCTACTCATAAGGATTTGAGAACTAGTCTATTAGAAAACTGTTATTAGGTTGTTTCCTATGCTACATGAACAGTAATTAAGTAAGACCCATTAACATCGGTAGACTTTATTCTCATTTTTAACCATGAAAAATATGTTTGTTTCACTATTTTTCATGTTGATTCCACTAAAAACATTTTTCATGTATTATGCATGTGCCTCGGAGGTACATGCCCCCCGAAAATAAGGTTCACAAATTATGTTATTGGCTCCAAACCAGACTGAGCATCCGTAAGTATATCATAGTAGAACGAATGAACCGCCTTATAGACAAGGTCTTTCACTGCCTGTGGAGTATTTCTTGATTTGAGTATGGAATAAAGATTGCACATAAGGAATATCACCAGCTTAGATTTGTTCCGGAGATGTTGTCTGAATGTTAATCTGGAGTCTAATATGAGACCCAGATATTTTACTTGTGTTTTGTAGGGTATAACTCGATCGCCAATGAACACAGGAGGTTGAAGGGGGGGGGTACCTTTACCATCTAGTGGTTGGTTTTGAAGACAAACTATTAGAATTTACTTGATAGCTAATTTGAACTAATGAAACAAGTCTTGTTTCATTGAATCATGTTAATGTAGATTTTGTTGATTTAGTGTGATTTTTTTTTTTTTTAGATTAATGGAAAGCAGTTCAAGGGACAAGGACTGTCAAAAGCTCTTGCAAAACAAACTGCTTGCGAAAATGCTTTAAAAGCAGCTCTTCTTGAAAAGATGACGCAGCAACACATGATGGCCCTTAAAGGTATTCCAATGTTTATAAAGCAAGTAGTATAAGTCAGGAGGAGGCTCTACTCTGATAATTTTTATATAATCATGTTATTAGATGCACAATCGTAGGCAAATTGGAAGGTTGCTGGGCAACATCTACCAAACCTTTTCATGTAATCGTGTTACTAAATACTAAATGTTAGGAAATTTATAAAGGTAATCTCTACTATCTATTACACTTTCCTTTTCATGTGATCTTGTTAAGTAAGAAATATAAGGAAATTTAGAAAGGTTATCTGCACCATCTACTATACTTTCCTTTCTATGTAATTATGTCATTTGTTAAAAATGTTTGGGAATATGAAAGAAATGACAATATGTCATCTACTACACTTTCCTTTTCATTTAATTATGTTATTTATTAAAAATGTGAGGGAATGACAATATGTCATCTACTAAACTTTCCTTTTAATGTAATTATGTTATTTGTTAAAAATGTTAGGGAATATGAAAGAAATGACAATATGTCATCTACTACACTTTCCTTTTCATATATCGTGTTGTAAGTTAATATAATCATTCATTAGTTGTGCAATCCGTAATTGGTATTTACTCATTCTGAGGTAAAATGGATAAACAAACAAAAGTCTCCACACAAATGAAGTTTTATTCAACAACAACGCGTTTCGAACACTTTGTGTTCATCATGAGGAAGACACCAAGGATGTGGTGCTGAAGGGTTGGTCCAGTGAAAACAACCTTTATCCATTTTACCTCAGAAGAAATGTTAAATGTAATGAAAGTACTTGACATGATACCAGAGCGGCCGTGCCAAAAGTGAATCCACATAGGTACTGGACCATTATGTCGCTAATTCTTTTTCCAAATGTCAAAACAAGTGTGTGTCAGTTTTGACTACATAACATATCACGGAGATAATATTCCCTTGAAGAAATTTTACGAATTGTTCATCTTTTAGTAAATCGTTAAAATTCATAGAAGCATTATAGAAACGGAACAGATGTTATTCTGGGAAGCTTTAATATCTGTTACTAGGATTCCAGATTAAAAAGGAAAGTACCCTAGTTTGTAGATATATGCCTTTAATTTTATTGCCTTTAGGATTATTGAAAGTATAAATAATACATCTTCTGTTGTTAATCATTTTCATTCGTCAGAAGTAATTAAAGATTATACTACATTGTTAATGTTATTATAAAAAATCCACTGTTCTCTCACACCTTTACCGCTTTTGGAACTTCTTCCTTTTCAAAAAAGTTAAAAAGAAATATCCTTGAAGTTTTGAAATTCCTTCGAAATCAAAAATAAACGAGCTTACCATGATAAAACCCTCCGAATAATAAAATTACCATTATGGAAAATTTTTTTGTAAAAAATTTTCATTTTATACAAACTA
>JAPFBL010001392.1:0-13625 GCA_026182355.1 Hermatobates lingyangjiaoensis | reverse complement strand
AAAGAAAGTAAAAAAGAAAGAAAAAAGAATCAAAAAAGAAAGGCTAAAAGAAAAAAAAAAAAAGGCAAGAAAAGATTAAAAAAAAAGAAAAGAGAAAAGTAAAGAAAGAAAGAATCAAAAAAAAGGCTAAAAGAAAAAAAAAGAAAGGCAAGAAAAGATTAAAAAAAGAAGAGTAGAGAGAAAGTAAAGAAAGAAAGAATCAGAAAAGAAAGGCTAGAAAAAAAAAAAAAAAAACAAAAAAGATTAAAAAAAGAAGAGTAGAGAGAAAGTAAAGAAAGAACAAATCAAAAAAGAAAGGCTAGAAAGAAAAGAAAAAGAAAGACAAAAAAGATTAAAAAAAGAAAGAGAGAGAAAGTAAAGAAAAAAAATCAGAAAAGAAAGGCTAAAAGAAAAGAAAAAAAAAGCAAAAAAGATTAAAAAAAGAAGAGTAGAGAAAAGTAAAGAAAGAAAAATCAGAAAAAAGAAATAGAAAAAAAGAAAAAAGAAAGGCAAGAAAAGATTAAAAGAAAGAAGAGTAGAGAAAAAGTAAAGAAGAAAGAATCAAAAAAAGAAAGGCAGAAAGAAAAGAAAAAAAAACAAGAAAAATAAAAAAAAAGAGAAGAAAAGTAAAGAAAGAAAAAATCAGAAAAGAAAGCTAGAAAAAAAGAAAAAAGAAAGGCAAAAAAAAATTAAAAGAAAAGAAGAGTAGAGAAAAGTAAAGAAAGAAAAATCAGAAAAAAAAGGCTAGAAAGAAAAGAAAAAAGAAAGGCAAGAAAGATTAAAAAAAGAAGAGTAGAGAGAAAGTAAAGAAAGAAAGAACAGAAAAAGAAAGGCTAGAAAGAAAAGAAAAAAAGGCAGAAAAGATTAAAAAAAGAAGAGTAAGAAAAGTAAAGAAGAACAGAATCAGAAAAAGAAAGGCTAGAAAAAAAGAAAAAAAAGAAGAAAAGATTAAAAGAAAGAAGAGTAAAGAGAAAGTAAAGAAAGAACAGAATCAGAAAAAAGAAAGGCTAGAAAGAAAAGAAAAAAGAAAGCAAAAAAGATTAAAAGAAAGAAGTAGAGAGAAAGTAAAGAAAGAACAGAATCAAAAAAAAAGGCTAGAAAGAAAAGAAAAAAGAAAGGCAAGAAAAGATTAAAAAAAGAAGAGTAAGAGAAAGTAAAGAAAGAACAGAATCAGAAAAAGAAAAGGCTAGAAAGAAAAGAAAAAGAAAGCAAGAAAAGATTAAAAGAAAGAAGAGTAGAGAGAAAGTAAAGAAAGAACAGAATCAGAAAAAGAAAGCTAGAAAGAAAAGAAAAAGAAAGGCAAAAAAGATTAAAAAAAGAAGAGTAGAAGAAAGTAAAGAAAGAAAGAATCGAAAAAGAAAGGCTAGAAAGAAAAAAAAAAGAAAGGCAAGAAAAGATTAAAAGAAAGTAGAGTAGAGAGAGAAGTAAAGAAAGAACAGAATCAGAAAAAAAAGGCTAGAAAGAAAAGAAAAAAGAAAACAAAAAAAGATTAAAAGAAAGAAGAGTAGAGAAAAAGAATGAACAGAATCAGAAAAAGAAAGGCTAGAAAGAAAAGAAAAAAGAAAGGCAAGAAAAGATTAAAAGAAAGAAGAGTAGAGAGAAAGTAAAGAAAGAACAGAATCAGAAAAAGAAAGGCTAGAAAGAAAAGAAAAAGAAAGGCAAGAAAAGATTAAAAGAAAGAAGAGTAGAGAGAAAGTAAAGAAAGAACAGAATCAGAAAAAAAAGCTAGAAAGAAAAGAAAAAAGAAAGGCAAGAAAAGATTAAAAGAAAGAAGTAGAGAGAAAGTAAGAAAGAACAGAATCAGAAAAAGAAAGGCTAGAAAAAAAGAAAAAAGAAGCAAGAAAGATTAAAAGAAAGAAGAGTAGAGAGAAGTAAAGAAAGAACAGAATCAGAAAAAGAAAGGCTAGAAAAAAGAAAAAGAAAGGCAAGAAAAGATTAAAAGAAAGAAGAGTAGAGAAAAGTAAAGAAAGAATAGAATCAGAAAAGAAAGGCTAGAAAGAAAAGAAAAAAAAGGCAAGAAAAGATTAAAAGAAAGAAGAGTAGAGAGAAAGTAAAGAAAGAATAGAATCAGAAAAGAAAGGCTAGAAAGAAAAAAAAAGAAAGGCAAGAAAAGATTAAAAGAAAGAAGTAGAGAGAAAGTAAAGAAAGAATAGAATCAGAAAAGGAAAGGCTAGAAAGAAAAGAAAAAAAAAAGCAAGAAAAGATTAAAATGAAAGTAAGAGAAAGTAAAGAAAAATAAATCAGAAAAGAAAGGCTAAAAGAAAAGAAAAAAAAAGGCAAGAAAATTAAAAGAAAGAAAGAAGAAAAGTAAAGAAAGAACAGAATCAGAAAAAGAAAGGCTAAAAAAAGAAAAAGAAAGGCAAGAAAAGATTAAAAGAAAGAAAGTAAGAGAAAGTAAAGAAAGAACAGAATCAGAAAAAGAAAGGCTAGAAAAAAAAAAAAGAAAGACAAGAAAAGATTAAAAGAAAGAAGTAGAGAGAAAGTAAAGAAAACAGAATCAGAAAAAGAAAGGCTAGAAAGAAAAGAAAAAAGAAAGACAAGAAAAGATTAAAAGAAAGAAGAGTAGAGAGAAAGTAAAGAAAGAACAGAATCAGAAAAAGAAAGGCTAGAAAGAAAAAAAGAAAGCAAGAAAAGATTAAAAGAAAGAAGAGTAGAGAGAAAGTAAAGAAAGAACAAAATCAAAAAAAAAGGCTAAAAAAAAAAAAAAAAAGCAAGAAAAGAATAAAAGAAAGAAGAGTAAGAGAGAAAGTAAAGAATGAACAGAATCAGAAAAAGAAAGGCTAGAAAGAAAAGAAAAAGAAAGGCAAGAAAAGATTAAAAGAAAGAAGAGTAGAGAGAAAGTAAAGAAAGAACAGAATCAGAAAAAAAGGCTAGAAAGAAAAGAAAAAAGAAAGGCAAGAAAAGATTAAAAGAAAGAAATAGAGAGAAAGTAAAGAAAGAACAGAATCAAAAAAGAAAGGCTAGAAAGAAAAGAAAAAAGAAAGACAAGAAAAGATTAAAAAAAGAAGAGTAGAGAGAAAGTAAAGAGAACAGAATCAGAAAAAGAAAGCTAGAAAGAAAAGAAAAAAGAAAGGCAAGAAAAGATTAAAAGAAAGAAGAGTAGAGAGAAAGTAAAGAAAGAACAGAATCAGAAAAGAAAGGCTAGAAAGAAAAGAAAAAGAAAGGCAAGAAAAATTAAAAGAAAGAAGAGTAGAGAGAAAGTAAAGAAAGAACAGAATCAGAAAAGAAAGGCTAGAAAGAAAAGAAAAAAGAAAGGCAAGAAAAGATTAAAAGAAAGAAAGAGAAGAGAAAGTAAAGAAAGAACAGAATCAGAAAAAGAAAGGCTAGAAAGAAAAGAAAAAAGAAAGGCAAGAAAAGATTAAAAGAAAGAAGAGTAGAGAGAAAGTAAAGAAAGAACAAATCAAAAAAGAAAGGCTAGAAAGAAAAGAAAAAGAAAGGCAAGAAAAGATTAAAAGAAAGAAGAGTAGAGAGAAAGTAAAGAAAGAACAGAATCAGAAAAAAAAAGGCTAGAAAGAAAAGAAAAAAGAAAGGCAAGAAAAGATTAAAAGAAAGAAGAGTAGAGAGAAAGTAAAGAAAGAACAGAATCAGAAAAAGAAAGGCTAGAAAGAAAAGAAAAAAAAGGCAAGAAAAGATTAAAAGAAAGAAGAGTAGAGAGAAAGTAAAGAAAGAACAGAATCAGAAAAAGAAAGGCTAGAAAAAAAGAAAAAAGAAAGGCAAGAAAAGATTAAAAGAAAGAAGAGTAGAGAAAAGTAAAGAAAGAACAGAATCAGAAAAAGAAAGGCTAAAAAAAAAGAAAAAGAAAGCAAGAAAAGATTAAAAGAAAAAGAGTAGAGAGAAAGTAAAGAAAGAACAGAATCAGAAAAAGAAGGCTAGAAAGAAAAGAAAAAAGAAAGACAAGAAAAGATTAAAAGAAAGAAGAGTAGAGAGAAAGTAAAGAAAGAACAGAATCAGAAAAGAAAGGCTAGAAAGAAAAGAAAAAAGAAAGGCAAGAAAAGATTAAAAGAAAGAAGAGTAGAGAGAAAGTAAAGAAAGAACAGAATCAGAAAAGAAAGGCTAGAAAGAAAAGAAAAAAGAAAGCAAGAAAAGATTAAAAGAAAGAAGAGTAGAGAGAAAGTAAAAGAAAGAACAAATCAGAAAAAAGGCTAGAAAGAAAAGAAAAAAGAAAGGCAAGAAAAGATTAAAAGAAAGAAGAGTAGAGAGAAAGTAAAGAAAGAACAGAATCAGAAAAAGAAAGGCTAGAAAAAAAGAAAAAGAAAGGCAAGAAAAGATTAAAAGAAAGAAGAGTAGAGAGAAAGTAAAGAAAGAACAGAATCAGAAAAAGAAAGGCTAGAAAGAAAAGAAAAAGAAAGGCAAAAAGATTAAAAGAAAGAAGAGTAGAGAGAAAGTAAAGAAAGAACAGAATCAGAAAAGAAAGGCTAGAAAAAAAGAAAAAGAAAGGCAAGAAAAGATTAAAAGAAAGAGAGTAGAGAGAAGTAAAGAAAGAACAGAATCAAAAAAGAAAGGCTAGAAAGAAAAAAAAAGAAAGCAAGAAAAGATTAAAAGAAAGAAGAGTAGAGAGAAAGTAAAGAAAGAATAGAATCAGAAAAAAGGCTAGAAAAAAAGAAAAAAGAAAGACAAGAAAAGATTAAAAAAAGAAGAGTAGAGAAAAGTAAAGAAAGAACAGAATCAGAAAAAAAGGCTAGAAAGAAAAGAAAAAAAGCAAGAAAAGATTAAAAGAAAGAAGAGTAGAGAGAAAGTAAAGAAAGAAAGAATCAGAAAAGAAAGGCTAGAAAAAAAAAAAAGAAAGGCAAGAAAAGATTAAAAGAAAGAAGAGTAGAGAGAAAGTAAAGAAAGAATAGAATCAGAAAAAGAACTAGAAAGAAAAGAAAAAAGAAAGGCAAGAAAAGATTAAAAAAGAAAGAGTAGAGAGAAAGTAAAGAAAGAACAGAATCAGAAAAAGAAAGGCTAGAAAGAAAAGAAAAAAGAAAGGCAAGAAAAGATAAAAGAAAGAAGAGTAGAGAGAAAGTAAAGAAAGAACAGAATCAGAAAAGAAAGCTAGAAAGAAAAGAAAAAGAAAGGCAAGAAAAGATTAAAAGAAAGAAGAGTAAGAGAAAGTAAAGAAAGAATAGAATCAGAAAAGAAAGGCTAGAAAGAAAGAAAAAAGAAAGGCAAGAAAAGATTAAAAGAAAGAAGAGTAGAGAGAAAGTAAAGAAAGAACAGAATCAAAAAAGAAAGGCTAGAAAAAAAGAAAAAAGAAAGGCAAGAAAAGATTAAAAGAAAGAAGAGTAGAGAGAAAGTAAAAAAGAACAGAATCAGAAAAAGAAAGGCTAGAAAGAAAAGAAAAAAGAAAGGCAAGAAAAGATTAAAAGAAAGAAGAGTAGAGAGAAAGTAAAGAAAGACAGAATCAGAAAAAGAAAGGCTAGAAAGAAAAGAAAAAAGAAAGGCAAGAAAAGATTAAAAGAAAGAAGAGTAGAGAGAAAGTAAAGAAAGAACAAATCAGAAAAAGAAAGGCTAGAAAGAAAAGAAAGAAAGGCAAGAAAAGATTAAAAGAAAGAAGAGTAGAGAGAAAGTAAAAAAGAACAGAATCAAAAAAAAAGGCTAGAAAAAAAAAAAAGAAAGGCAAGAAAAGATTAAAAGAAAGAGTAGAGAGAAAGTAAAAAAGAACAGAATCAGAAAAAGAAAGGCTAAAAAAAAAAAAAAAAAGACAAGAAAAGATTAAAAGAAAGAAGAGTAGAGAGAAAGTAAAGAAAACAGAATCAGAAAAAGAAAGGCTAGAAAGAAAAGAAAAAAGAAAGGCAAGAAAAGATTAAAAGAAAGAAGAGTAGAGAGAAAGTAAAGAAAGAACAGAATCAGAAAAAGAAAGGCTAGAAAGAAAAGGAGAAAGAAAGGCAAGAAAAGATTAAAAGAAAGAAGAGTAGAGAGAAAGTAAAGAAAGAACAGAATCAGAAAAAGAAAGGCTAGAAAGAAAAGAAAAAAGAAAGACAAGAAAAGATTAAAAGAAAGAAGAGTAGAGAGAAAGTAAAGAAAGAACAGAATCAGAAAAAGAAAGGCTAGAAAGAAAAGAAAAAAGAAAGACAAGAAAAGATTAAAAGAAAGAAGAGTAGAGAGAAAGTAAAGAAAGAACAGAATCAGAAAAAGAAAGGCTAGAAAAAAAAAAAAAGAAAGGCAAGAAAAGATTAAAAGAAAGAAGAGTAGAGAGAAAGTAAAGAAAGAACAGAATCAGAAAAAGAAAGGCTAGAAAGAAAAGAAAAAAGAAAGGCAAGAAAAGATTAAAAGAAAGAAGAGTAGAGAGAAAGTAAAGAAAGAATAGAATCAGAAAAGGAAAGGCTAGAAAGAAAAGAAAAAAGAAAGGCAAGAAAAGATTAAAAGAAAAAAGAAGAGAGAAAGTAAAGAAAGAAATAATCAGAAAAAGAAAGGCTAGAAAGAAAAGAAAAAAGAAAGGCAAGAAAAGATTAAAAGAAAGAAGAGTAGAGAGAAAGTAAAGAAAGAACAAATCAGAAAAGAAAGGCTAGAAAGAAAAGAAAAAAGAAAGCAAGAAAAGATTAAAAGAAAAAGAGAGAGAAAGTAAAGAAAGAACAGAATCAGAAAAGAAAGGCTAGAAAGAAAAGAAAAAAGAAAGGCAAGAAAAGATTAAAAGAAAGAAGAGTAGAGAGAAAGTAAAGAAAAGAATAGAATCAAAAAGAAAGGCTAGAAAGAAAAGAAAAAGAAAGCAAGAAAAGATTAAAAGAAAGAAGAGTAGAGAGAAAGTAAAGAAAGAACAGAATCAGAAAAAGAAAGCTAGAAAGAAAAGAAAAAAAAAGCAAGAAAAGATTAAAAGAAAGAAGAGTAGAGAGAAAGTAAAGAAAGAACAGAATCAGAAAAAGAAAGCTAGAAAGAAAGAAAAAAGAAAGGCAAGAAAAGATTAAAGAAAGAAGTAGAGAGAAAGTAAAGAAAGAACAGAATCAGAAAAAGAAAGGCTAGAAAGAAAAGAAAAAAAAAAGGCAAGAAAAGATTAAAAGAAAGAAGAGTAGAGAGAAAGTAAAGAAAGAACAGAATCAGAAAAAGAAAGGCTAGAAAGAAAAGAAAAAAGAAAGGCAAGAAAAGATTAAAAGAAAGAAGAGTAGAGAGAAAGTAAAGAAAGAACAGAATCAGAAAAAGAAAGGCTAGAAAGAAAAGAAAAAAGAAAGGCAAGAAAAGATTAAAAGAAAGAAGTAGAGAGAAAGTAAAGAAAGAACAGAATCAAAAAAGGAAAGGCTAGAAAGAAAATAAAAAAGAAAGGCAAGAAAAGATTAAAAGAAAGAAGAGTAGAGAGAAAGTAAAGAAAGAACAGAATCAGAAAAAGAAAGGCTAGAAAGAAAAGAAAAAAGAAAGACAAGAAAAGATTAAAAGAAAGAAGAGTAGAGAGAAAGTAAAGAAAGAACAGAATCAGAAAAAGAAAGGCTAGAAAGAAAAGAAAAAAGAAAGACAAGAAAAGATTAAAAGAAAGAAGAGTAGAGAGAAAGTAAAGAAAGAACAGAATCAGAAAAAGAAAGGCTAGAAAGAAAAGAAAAAAGAAAGGCAAGAAAAGATTAAAAGAAAGAAGAGTAGAGAGAAAGTAAAGAAAGAACAGAATCAGAAAAAGAAAGGCTAGAAAGAAAAGGAGAAAGAAAGGCAAGAAAAGATTAAAAGAAAGAAGAGTAGAGAGAAAGTAAAGAAAGAACAGAATCAGAAAAAGAAAGGCTAGAAAGAAAGAAAAAAGAAAGGCAAGAAAAGATTAAAAGAAAGAAGAGTAGAGAGAAAGTAAAGAAAGAACAGAATCAGAAAAAGAAAGGCTAGAAAGAAAAGAAAAAAGAAAGGCAAGAAAAGATTAAAAGAAAGAAGAGTAGAGAGAAAGTAAAGAAAGAATAGAATCAGAAAAGGAAAGGCTAGAAAGAAAAGAAAAAGAAAGGCAAGAAAAGATTAAAAGAAAGAAGAGTAGAGAGAAAGTAAAGAAAGAATAGAATCAGAAAAGGAAAGGCTAGAAAGAAAAGAAAAAAGAAAGGCAAGAAAAGATTAAAAGAAAGAAGAGTAGAGAGAAAGTAAAGAAAGAATAGAATCAGAAAAGGAAAGGCTAGAAAGAAAAGAAAAAAGAAAGGCAAGAAAAGATTAAAAAAAGAAGAGTAGAGAGAAAGTAAAGAAAGAATAGAATCAGAAAAAGAAAGGCTAGAAAGAAAAGAAAAAAGAAAGGCAAGAAAAGATTAAAAGAAAGAAGAGTAGAGAGAAAGTAAAGAAAGAATAGAATCAGAAAAAGAAAGGCTAGAAAGAAAAGAAAAAAAAAAGGCAAGAAAAGATTAAAAGAAAGAAGAGTAGAGAGAAAGTAAAGAAAGAACAGAATCAGAAAAAGAAAGGCTAGAAAGAAAAGAAAAAAGAAAGGCAAGAAAAGATTAAAAGAAAGAAGAGTAGAGAGAAGTAAAGAAAGAACAAATCAGAAAAAGAAAGGCTAGAAAGAAAAAGAAAAAAAGCAAGAAAAGATTAAAAGAAAGAAGAGTAGAGAGAAAGTAAAGAAAGAACAGAATCAGAAAAAGAAAGGCTAGAAAGAAAAGAAAAAAGAAAGACAAGAAAAGATTAAAAGAAAGAAGAGTAGAGAGAAAGTAAAGAAAGAACAGAATCAGAAAAAGAAAGGCTAGAAAGAAAAGAAAAAGAAAGGCAAGAAAAGATTAAAAGAAAGAAGAGTAGAGAGAAAGTAAAGAAAGAACAGAATCAGAAAAAGAAAGGCTAGAAAGAAAAGAAAAAAGAAAGGCAAGAAAAGATTAAAAGAAAGAAGAGTAGAGAGAAAGTAAAGAAAGAACAGAATCAGAAAAAGAAAGGCTAGAAAGAAAAGAAAAAAGAAAGGCAAGAAAAGATTAAAAGAAAGAAGAGTAGAGAGAAAGTAAAGAAAAACAGAATCAGAAAAGAAAGGCTAGAAAGAAAAGAAAAAAGAAAGAAGAAAAGATTAAAAGAAAGAAGAGTAGAGAGAAAGTAAAGAAAGAACAGAATCAGAAAAAGAAAGGCTAGAAAGAAAAGAAAAAAGAAAGGCAAGAAAAGATTAAAAGAAAGAAGAGTAGAGAGAAAGTAAAGAAAGAACAGAATCAGAAAAGGAAAGGCTAGAAAGAAAAGAAAAAAGAAAGGCAAGAAAAGATAAAAGAAAGAAGAGTAGAGAGAAAGTAAAGAAAGAACAGAATCAGAAAAGGAAAGGCTAGAAAGAAAAGAAAAAAGAAAGGCAAGAAAAGATTAAAAGAAAGAAGAGTAGAGAGAAAGTAAAGAAAGAACAGAATCAGAAAAAGAAAGGCTAGAAAGAAAAGAAAAAGAAAGGCAAGAAAAGATTAAAAGAAAGAAGTAGAGAGAAAGTAAAGAAAGAACAGAATCAGAAAAAGAAAGGCTAGAAAGAAAAGAAAAAAGAAAGGCAAGAAAAGATTAAAAGAAAGAAGAGTAGAGAGAAAGTAAAGAAAGAACAGAATCAGAAAAGAAAGGCTAGAAAGAAAAGAAAAAAGAAAGGCAAGAAAAGATTAAAAGAAAGAAGAGTAGAGAGAAAGTAAAGAAAGAACAGAATCAAAAAGAAAGGCTAGAAAGAAAAAAAAAAAAGAAAGGCAAGAAAAGATTAAAAGAAAGAAGAGTAGAGAGAAAGTAAAGAAAGAACAGAATCAGAAAAAGAAAGGCTAGAAAGAAAAGAAAAAAAAGGCAAGAAAAGATTAAAAGAAAGAAGAGTAGAGAGAAAGTAAAGAAAGAACAGAATCAGAAAAAGAAAGGCTAGAAAAAAGAAAAAGAAAGGCAAGAAAAGATTAAAAGAAAGAAGAGTAGAGAGAAAGTAAAGAAAGAACAGAATCAGAAAAAGAAAGGCTAGAAAGAAAAAAAAAGAAAGGCAAGAAAAGATTAAAAGAAAAGAGTAGAGAGAAAGTAAAGAAAGAACAGAATCAGAAAAAAAGGCTAGAAAGAAAAGAAAAAAGAAAGGCAAGAAAAGATTAAAAGAAAGAAGAGTAGAGAAAAGTAAAGAAAGAATAGAATCAGAAAAGAAAGGCTAGAAAGAAAAAGAAAAGAAAGACAAGAAAAGATTAAAAGAAAGAAAGAGAGAGAAAGTAAAGAAAGAACAGAATCAGAAAAGGAAAGGCTAGAAAGAAAAAAAAAAGAAAGGCAAGAAAAGATTAAAAGAAAGAAGAGTAGAGAAAAGTAAAGAAAACAGAATCAGAAAAGAAAGGCTAGAAAGAAAAAAAAAAAGAAAGGCAAAAAATTAAAAGAAAGAAGAGTAGAGAGAAAGTAAAGAAAGACAGAATCAGAAAAAGAAAGGCTAGAAAGAAAAGAAAAAAGAAAGGCAAGAAAAGATTAAAAGAAAGAAGAGTAGAGAGAAAGTAAAGAAAGAACAGAATCAGAAAAAGAAAGGCTAGAAAGAAAAGAAAAAAGAAAGGCAAGAAAAGATTAAAAGAAGAAGAGTAGAGAGAAAGTAAAGAAAGAACAGAATCAGAAAAAGAAAGGCTAGAAAGAAAAGAAAAAGAAAGCAAGAAAAGATTAAAAAAGAAAGTAGAGAGAAAGTAAAGAAAGAACAGAATCAGAAAAAGAAAGGCTAGAAAGAAAAGAAAAAAGAAAGGCAAGAAAAGATTAAAAGAAAGAAGAGTAGAGAGAAAGTAAAGAAAGAACAGAATCAGAAAAAGAAAGGCTAGAAAGAAAAGAAAAAAGAAAGGCAAGAAAAGATTAAAAGAAAGAAGAGTAGAGAGAAAGTAAAGAAAAAAGAATCAGAAAAAGAAAGCTAGAAAGAAAAGAAAAAGAAAGGCAAGAAAAGATTAAAAGAAAGAAGAGTAGAGAGAAAGTAAAGAAAGAACAGAATCAGAAAAAGAAAGGCTAGAAAGAAAAGAAAAAGAAAGGCAAGAAAAGATTAAAAGAAAGAAAGTAGAGAGAAAGTAAAGAAAGAACAGAATCAGAAAAGAAAGGCTAGAAAGAAAAGAAAAAAGAAAGGCAAGAAAAGATTAAAAGAAAGAAGAGTAGAGAGAAAGTAAAGAAAGAACAGAATCAGAAAAAGAAAGGCTAGAAAGAAAAGAAAAAAGAAAGGCAAGAAAAGATTAAAAGAAAGAAGAGTAGAGAGAAAGTAAAGAAAGAACAGAATCAGAAAAAGAAAGGCTAGAAAGAAAAGAAAAAAGAAAGGCAAGAAAAGATTAAAAGAAAGAAGAGTAGAGAGAAAGTAAAGAAAACAGAATCAGAAAAAAAGGCTAGAAAGAAAAGAAAAAAGAAAGGCAAGAAAAGATTAAAAGAAAGAAGAGTAGAGAGAAAGTAAAGAAGAACAGAATCAGAAAAAGAAAGGCTAGAAAGAAAGAAAAAAGAAAGGCAAAAAGATTAAAAGAAAGAAGAGTAGAGAGAAAGTAAAGAAAGAAGAACAGAATCAGAAAAAGAAAGGCTAGAAAGAAAAAAAAAGAAAGGCAAGAAAAGATTAAAAGAAAGAAAGTAGAGAGAAAGTAAAGAAAGAACAGAATCAGAAAAAGAAAGGCTAGAAAGAAAAAAAAAAAGACAAGAAAAGATTAAAAGAAAGAAGAGTAGAGAGAAAGTAAAGAAAGAACAGAATCAGAAAAAAAAGGCTAGAAAGAAAAGAAAAAAGAAAGGCAAGAAAAGATTAAAAGAAAGAAGAGTAAGAGAAAGTAAAGAAAGAACAGAATCAGAAAAAGAAAGGCTAGAAAGAAAAGAAAAAAGAAAGGCAAGAAAAGATTAAAAGAAAGAAGAGTAGAGAGAAAGTAAAGAAAGAACAGAATCAGAAAAAAAGGCTAGAAAGAAAAGAAAAAAGAAAGGCAAGAAAAGATTAAAAGAAAGAAGAGTAGAGAGAAAGTAAAGAAAGAACAGAATCAGAAAAAGAAAGGCTAGAAAGAAAAGAAAAAAAAGGCAAGAAAAGATTAAAAGAAAGAAGAGTAGAGAGAAAGTAAAGAAAGAACAGAATCAGAAAAGAAAGGCTAGAAAGAAAAAAAAAGAAAGCAAGAAAAGATTAAAAGAAAGAAGAGTAGAGAGAAAGTAAAGAAAGAACAGAATCAAAAAAGAAAGGCTAGAAAGAAAAGAAAAGAAGGACAAGAAAAGATTAAAAGAAAGAAGAGTAGAGAAAAGTAAAGAAAGAACAGAATCAGAAAAAGAAAGGCTAGAAAGAAAAGAAAAAAGAAAGGCAAGAAAAGATTAAAAGAAAGAAGAGTAGAGAGAAAGTAAAGAAAGAACAGAATCAGAAAAAGAAAGGCTAGAAAGAAAAAAAAAAGAAAGGCAAGAAAAGATTAAAAGAAAGAAGAGTAGAGAGAAAGTAAAGAAAGAACAGAATCAGAAAAAAAGCTAGAAAGAAAAGAAAAAAGAAAGGCAAGAAAAGATTAAAAGAAAGAAGAGTAGAGAGAAAGTAAAGAAAGAACAGAATCAGAAAAAGAAAGGCTAGAAAGAAAAGAAAAAAAAGACAAGAAAAGATTAAAAGAAAGAAGAGTAGAGAGAAAGTAAAGAAAGAACAGAATCAGAAAAAAAGGCTAGAAAGAAAAGAAAAGAAAGGCAAGAAAAGATTAAAAGAAAGAAGAGTAGAGAGAAAGTAAAGAAAGAACAGAATCAGAAAAGAAAGGCTAGAAAGAAAAGAAAAAAGAAAGGCAAGAAAAGATTAAAAGAAAGAAGAGTAGAGAGAAAGTAAAGAAAGAACAGAATCAGAAAAAGAAAGGCTAGAAAGAAAAGAAAAAGAAAGGCAAGAAAAGATTAAAAGAAAGAAGAGTAGAGAGAAAGTAAAGAAACAGAATCAGAAAAAAAGGCTAGAAAGAAAAGAAAAAAGAAAGGCAAGAAAAGAAAAAGAAAGAAGAGTAGAGAGAAAGTAAAGAAAACAGAATCAGAAAAAGAAAGGCTAGAAAGAAAAGAAAAAGAAAGGCAAGAAAAGATTAAAAGAAAGAAGAGTAGAGAGAAAGTAAAGAAAGAACAGAATCAGAAAAAGAAAGGCTAGAAAGAAAAGAAAAAAGAAAGGCAAGAAAAGATTAAAAGAAAGAAGAGTAGAGAGAAAGTAAAGAAAGAACACAATCAGAAAAAGAAAGGCTAGAAAGAAAAGAAAAAAGAAAGGCAAGAAAAGATTAAAAGAAAAAAGAGTAGAGAGAAAGTAAAGAAAGAACAGAATCAGAAAAGGAAAGTCTAGAAAGAAAAGAAATAAGAAAGGCAAGAAAAGATTAAAAGAAAGAAGAGTAGAGAGAAAGTAAAGAAAGAACAGAATCAGAAAAAGAAAGGCTAGAAAGAAAAGAAAAAAGAAAGCAAGAAAAGAAAAAGAAAGAAGTAGAGAGAAAGTAAAGAAAGAACAGAATCAGAAAAAGAAAGGCTAGAAAGAAAAGAAAAAGAAAGGCAAGAAAAGATTAAAAGAAAGAAGAGTAGAGAGAAAGTAAAGAAAGAACAGAATCAAAAAAAACAGAAAGAAAAAAAAAAGAAACAAGAAAAGATTAAAAGAAAGAAGAGTAAGAAAATAAAAAGAAAGAATCAAAAAAAAGGCTAGAAAGAAAAGAAAAAAGAAAGGCAAGAAAAATTAAAAGAAAGAAGAGTAAGAGAAAGTAAAAAAAACAAATCAAAAAAGAAAGGCTAGAAAAAAAGAAAAAAAAAGGCAAAAAAATTAAAAGAAAAAGAGTAGAGAGAAAGTAAAAAAACAGAATCAAAAAAGAAAGGCTAGAAAGAAAAGAAAAAAAAACAAGAAAAATTAAAAGAAAGAAGAGTAGAGAAAAGTAAAAAAAGAA
>JAPFBL010001391.1:0-14932 GCA_026182355.1 Hermatobates lingyangjiaoensis | reverse complement strand
CAAAATATTTTGCTCTAATAAAATATTAATTTTGATTAATGTTGCATTAAGAATTTGGAACTTACTGCTAACAATAAAAATAACCGATTGATAGAATTGCCAATAATAATTATATGCATTTTTATTTACTGGTTAATACCGATCACAATTTTCCCTACTTGTGTTCAGTGAATGATTCACAAAGAGAACCGTTCTGTTCATCGTGTTTGTAAAGCACTTGAAGTTATTTAAAGGTGACGATACTGGTAAGTTTGGTCTGTCCATTAATTCTGCTATGTGCTGTATTCATTTGAGTAAGTGTACTGGTTCCTCTAACCCTTGTTGAAAGTCGTTAGCAGGTGTCACTGATTTGGACATTCTTCAATACTGACCACATTTCATTAATCATTAACTCCGTTGGTCCTCAATTTCTCTAGGTCTGTTGAAAGTCGAGTGTTTAGTTCAGGAGTTCTCCACCTTTGTTTGCTTGTGGACTCGGTGAAAGATTATTACCAACTGCATATCCCCACTCCATCACAACCCTTACTTAAAAAACATAATAATACCCCCGTACACTTTGAAACAAATATGTGTTTTGTGTGTAAATGAAAAGTGTAACAATGAAATAAGTTCATACATTTACAAAGTAATGTCCAAATACAGAAATATTTTTAAAACAATAACAAGATCTTCCTTTGTAAAATTTTATAAAGTATGCCAAAATAAATTGTAAGGGAATCAGTTTTGAATATAACAAAAAATAATAATAGAATATTTTAAAACATTGGAAATGTTACAAAGAACTGACGAAAATATTGGGCCTTAGGTTTTATAATGTTTGACTATTCTAACCGTCAGCTTGCAATGCTTTCATGTATTTTTACTTTACTATAAGTAAAGTATAGTGATCGTGAAAAAATTCGATCTCGAGATTTTGACGGAATTACATGTTTTGAGGTCCCAGAAGTCGTTTTATGACGTTTTTACGATGATGTCTGTGTGTGTGTGGGTGGGTGAGTGTGTTAGCATTGCTTGTTACCACGCTACGGTCCAGAATCTTTGATGGATCAAGTTGATATTTTACACAAAAATGGGCCTCATAAAGACAAAGATCCCTATTGTTTGGGAAGAATTATGCATGATGGGAAAGTAACTTTTTTTGCCAAAAACCGTTTTTTTTAACATTTATTTCTCCTAAACTGATAACCCTAGAGTTTTGAAATTTTGACATTATCTTTAAGGTTACAAATGGAACAAACGAAAAATATATTCAGAATTTTAAAACAACAGGAAATATTTTTTTTTCAATAAACTGTAAAAATTTTGACTTATAATTCAATCTCAAACCTTGTGAAAGCGATACAAGCCATACTATTTGACGGATCAAAATAAAACTATGCCTAAAAATAGAACATTATGAGTTGAGATATTTTTTTTCAAAATTATATTCGCTAAAGGGGCGTTACAGTACGATTTCTGTTTTTAGAAAATGGTTTTTTGACGCTAAACGGTTTATTAAAAAATAATTAAAATTTGACCAAAAATGGAACAAAAAATTAGCAATTCATGAAAAAAAAATCATGAAGTTTCAATTACGAGAAAGAGCAATAACGCTATAAAAACTGTTTGTTTATCCTAGAGTAAGAGATCACCTGCTATACTTGTCGATTTTTTTATATTTTTACTTTACTATAAGTAAAGTATAGTGATCGTGAAAAAATTCGATCTCGAGATTTTGACGGAATTACATGTTTTGAGGTACCAGAAGTCGTTTTATGACGTTTTTCGATGATGTCTGTGTGTGTGTGGTGGGTGGGGTGGGTGGGTGGGTGGGTGCGTGTGTTAGCATTGCTTGTTACCACGCTATGGTCCAGAATCTTTGATGGATCAAGTTGAATTTTACAAAAAAATGGGCCCCATTTAGACGAAGATCCCTATTGTTTGGGAAAGAATTATGCATCATGGGAAAGTCACTTTTTTTGCCAAAAACCGTTTTTTTAAAACATTTATTTTCTCTAAACTGATAACCCTAGAGTTTTGAAATTTTGACATTATCTTTGAAGTCACAAATGCAACAAACGAAAAATATATTCAAAATTTTATATCAACAGGAAATATTTTTTTTTCAATAAAATGTAAAAATTTTGACTTATAATTCAATCTCAAACCTTGTGAGAGCGATACAAGCCATACTGTTTGACGGACAAGAATGAAACTATATCTACAAATAGAACATTATATGGCAAATGAGTTGAGATATTTTTTTTGAAATTACTTTCGCTAAAGGGGCGTTACAGTACGATTTGTGTTTTCAGAAAATGATTTTTTGACGCTAAACGGCTTGTTAAAAAAAAATGAAAATTTGACCAAAAATGGAACAAAAAATTAGCAATTTACAAAAAAAAATTCATGAAGTTTCAATTACGGGAAAGAGCAATAACGATATAAAAACTGTTTGTTTATTCTAGACTAAGAGATCACCTGCTATACTTGTCGAATTTTTTGTTTTTTTTACATTGTTTACATTGACTTAGAAATTTTTTGAGCGAATCCACTGAGATAAAATTGATGTTTCTAATGGAAAAATGAAAATATATTATTGACTTATAAGAGATGTAAGAGGAATAATATTGCGCAGGTAAATGATAACACTCATTAAAAAAAAATTCGTATATATGTTATTTGACAAAGGGGAAGGAAAATGATCTTATTAAATGCTAAGAAGCCATAAAATTCCCAGTATAATAATTCTGTTAAAAACCAAAAATGTAAAAGATAATTCAAAATTGAAATCTTTCGTTTAGAGATTAATAACTGTAATTATCGTACATCTTTAATTAGCAAATCACCTTAAAACAACATTTTCTTCGCTGTTTAAGAAGTTTTTTCAGAGAAAAAAAGAGTATTTTACTGTTTCAAATTTGAAAATTTTACATTAATATTCAATGTAGAAGGATGTCAAGTAAACGATGTAAGAAATCTACTGGCTATTTGAACAATAGCCATGTTCTCTTGTAGGATACTATTTCGTTTCAAGAAATGTTCACTTTGGTTTTTCAAAAATGTTATTACTGATGTAGTTATACTAATGAAATTTTTTGCAAATAATAAATATTTGTGATGTACAAAAATAAGCTTATAAATTGATATGTCCTTCAATCACTATCTGTACTACCTCAGGAATGACAGGCTAATAATTATATCCCATTTAGATGTTTACGTTATGCTTAAATGAGACGTTATGTTTTATATACTCAAGAAATTTGACATTAAGTTACTTATAGTAAAGTAGAGTGTAGGCCACTCCAGATTTTTTTACATTGTTTTCATTGACTTAGAAATTTTTAAGCAAATCCACTGAGATAAAATTGATATTTATAAAGGAATAATTTAAATTCCTTATAGACTTATATGAGATGTAAGAGGAATAATATTGTGCAGGTAAATGATAACACTCATTAAAAATAAATTCGTATATATGTTATTTGACAAAGGGGAAGGAAAATGATCTTATTAAATACTAAGAAGCCATAAAATTCCCAGTATAATAATTCTGTTAAAAACCAAAAATGTAAAATATAATTCAAAATTGAAATCTTTCGTTTAGAGATTAATAAATGCAATTATCGTACATCTTTAATTAACAAATCACCTTAAAACAACATTTTCTTCGCTGTTTAAGAAGTTTTTCAGAGAAAAAAAGAGTATTTTACTGCTTCAAATTTGAAAATTTTACATTAATATTCAATGTAGAAGGATGTCAAGTAAACGATGTAAGAAATCTACTGGCTATTTGAACAATAGCCATGTTCTCTTGTAGGATACTATTTCGTTTCAAGAAATGTTCACTTTGGTTTTTTCAAAATGTTATTACTGCTGTATTTACTTATGAAATTTATTTGCAAATAATAAATTATTTGTGATGTACAAAAATAAGCTTATAAATTGAATATGTCCTTCAATCACTATCTGTACTACCTCAGGAATGACAGGCTAAAATTATATCCCATTTTAGATATTTATGTTATGCTTAAAATGAGACGTTATGTTTTATATACTCAAGAAATTTGACATTAATTTACTTATAGTAAAAGAGTGTAGGCCACTCCAGATTTTTAGTTATGCTATCCTGATATACGCATATGAACTTAACATGGAGCGCTAACAGCGTGCCACGTACCTTAAAATACTAGTTTTTCTCATGTACCCCCAGTAACCCTCTATGGACCCTTGGTGGTCCATGTAGACCACTTTGGTAACCACTGGTTTAGTTTATTCAATGTTACAAAATCTTGTCTTCTTAATATTTTAAAACTTAAGTTTTTCTTTACTTGACACTGCAGTACTTATTGTCAATCTTCTCCTAGAATTTGGACTAAAGGAAGGACATTGTTCTGTTTCCTTAGTGTGGTGTAGCAATAGACACAACTAATTTTTGTGATAATGAATGCCATTTTGCAGCAATTTATTTACAAACTCTTTCCGGGGTTGTTAAAGGGAAATTGTTTGTCGAGGTAATTTAAAATTTTCCTTTGGCAAATTAATTTATGTTAAGAAGATTCATTTAAATTAATTAAACTATATATCTTTAAAATAATAATATACTTAATAAGGTAAGTTTGTAATTTTAAATCAACTACCTTTCCAAATTTTTTTTGTTGAAGTATTATTTGTTAAAGCAATGTTTGTGTTTCATAACAATTATGGTAATAAAATTATTTTGACTCTTCATAAAAAAAAAGGTTATTAAACAAAAAACTAATATATTTAAAATAAGTGAAATTTTAAAGGAAAATGAGGAAAATAAAGTGAAATACAGTTACAGAAATGAGAATGAAATGGGAGAAAAAGTAACTAATTTGCCATTGTAGGAATGGAAGCCATATATCAGAGAGGGTGGCAAGGAGGGAATTATTATTTAATCTGGGCAGGGGAATCTGGGAGAGGCAAACAGAAGGCTGTCTAATTGAGCTGCGGCGGCCCAGTGTGATTTATACCTGCTTTGTCTCCTCTCTGCAAACGTCTCGCCAGACACAGCTTTCTTAATAAAAATGTCAACACCTTGTTCTTGACACTCAGACACTTATTTTTTTTTTAGCAAAAGCATTACTTTTTATGCTGAAAACAAATCTGTATTCTTTTTCAAATTGTTAATGGAAAATAATATAGACATTGTTATATTTATTATAAAATTTCATCTATCTGAATTAATATGTCATAAATTAATTGATGATTTATGTTATACCATAAAAGCTAATTTAATGATACACCAATTGTTAGCTCAAGGAAAATTCAATTCAAAAGTATTTAAAGTCCCCGGAACATATTCTTTTTAATATGACTGATACAGTGTTCCAAACTGTTAACTCTATTAATAGAATTGAACAGATAGATTGCTATATATATAGATAGATTGTTATATATATATAATTGCTATATATTATATATATATATATATAAGTATTGCTATACTATAGAAATTGTGCCGAGGTGATGTCTGGGCCCACAAGAACAAATCACCATTATGCATGCAGGCAAAGTATTAGTGCGACACTCCACGAGCATACAAAACCGAAAAGAATTCCTTAGATAAAAAACACGCAGTTTACAACTCAAAAATTTGTCAATCTCGGTTCATGACATGGGGATTTAAACATAACTACATACAACCAGGGAACACAATACAAATGAGGCTGACTTGCTAACAGTGAACATGGGCTGAAGAACGACGCTGTCTACGAGACTCCAATCCAACCAATTGTCGTGGAATGAAACGAACTCAAACTTATATCAACATGCCACAAAATATTACTGCTCAAGAAATTACAACGAACTAAAAAAACCTTACGTTAAGGCAGTTTTCCCTAATTTCATAAATCACAAATCAATAATTCTGGGAAGATAGGTTAGGTTTCCTATATTTTCCAATTATTATATAAATTGAACTACTATAATAACTTATCTAACAAGGAATGCAAATAAAAAAATAATTCCAACGAATACCCTTTACATGAATGATTGGTATATACCTGTACTTCGTCTTTTATATAAGTTTCGTATGCAGATGAATTTGAAAGTTATTATACATCCTTTTTAGCTTTTTAAAGGAATATTAAGGTATCCGAGATCTCATTCCTTATTTTAGCCGCCTACATTGATGTGAAAATACACTAATAATTTTCATGACGGATGTGTTTTGTCTTATAAATGAGCAAACGCACACATACACAGACACTCGCACACAATCAAACAGATATATTGATATTGATATTGAGTTTTAATTAACTGATGAAAGACGAATTATTTTATTTATTGCAATACTTAAGCATCAACTCAATAAACAGAATATATGAAATACAAACTCAACTGTACTATAATTAATGGATGACAAGTTCAACTAATTAGCAAATTATTACTATTTATTATAATTTGGATATCCTTAAATCACTATTTAAGATGAAAATATATTCAATAGTTTACATATTGAAATTAACTCTCACAAGTTTTCTTCCGCGTTGTCTCACCCAGTAGAGAGATTTTAAAATCTTCCTAGAAATTAAAATTGTTATTTCAGTTTTTAAGGAACATATGTTTTATTTGCTGAAGGTAGAGTAACACTTGAGTTGATGTTTGATGTTTATTACATCAACTCAATAAACAGAATATATGAAATACAAACTCAACTGTACTATAATTAATGGATGACACGTTCAACTAATTAGCAAATTATTACTATTTATTATAATTTGGATATCCTTAAATCACTATTTAAGATGAAAATATATTCAATAGTTGTACATATTGAAATTAACTCTCACAAGTTTCTTCCGCGTTGTCTCACCAGTAGAGAGATTTTAAAATCTTCTTTAGAAATTAAAATTGTTATTTCAGTTTTAAGGAACATATGTTTTATTTACTGAAGGAAGAGTAACACTTAGTTCAAGCTTATTTCAACTAAAAGAACATGAACATTCCATAAAACTCGGCACTCCTGGTTTTTATGCATTCCTTGTTCCCACGTGCTTTTTATATGAGTATGGTGCATACCCATAATACGCACATCAAACTATATGTCTTGGAATTTAACGTCATAAAATTACAAAACATATCTGATAACATTAATGCAAACAAATTATAAGAATGTTAATTTCAGTTTAAGATTGAAACACAAGTTGTATCATTCTTATAATATCTTGGCCCCAAGTGTTATTCATGATTTCTATGCCATTTCTAGGGACTCATTTAGAAGACACGTTTCTATGAGGCCTGTCTGGCGGTAAAGTATAGCATTACTCTTGTGTGGATCTAATTCAAGGTAGTATCTACTAAAAATAAAAATATTGCATTTGATAATTACTCCTGGCACTGGGTATTCTCATTTAATATCAATTCATTTTTTTACAATTTTATTTTATAAACAAAATATTTAATTTTTACAAATCTTACAAAAATTTACGTTTCTTTTGTTGTTTGCTTACACGTTCAGTATTGGCGCTTACTAAAATTTTATATGTGCCATGTGTCAGAATATTTTTTAATATGCACAATTTAAGTTTTTTATTAGTGCAATTGTTTGTGAAGTTAAAATTGTTGACTTTTTATGATTGCTAAGCATCTGTTCAAAATAGTATCACTTCTAACATTGTTAAGAAAATGAACAATAGAATGAAATGTTTTCTACCACCCAAAGTGATTAAATATCCGAACTATTATGTTTCATAGTTAAGGTTGTGTAATTAGTAGGCCATCCGGAAAGTAGTACCCGTTTGTGCCGTGTGGAGCGCTGATGATTAGAGTAGCCGCCGGACAAGTTGAACACGTTTCAGTTCTGTTTCAGCTGTCTGTGTGCTAAGTTATGGTCGCGGTTACTTCTGGGTTTTTTTCTTGTGAGTGTTTATAATGTTCAAGAAAATAGAGAACGCCGCCATTGTGAAAATTAGAGCTGTGATTAGGTTTCTTTAACGCAAGAAATGTGAAACCTTGCGATTTCATCGTCAATTGAAGGAGGTGTATGGAGACAATGTTATGGATGAGTATCTGTTCGGGCTGGTGTCGTAATTTCCAGCTTGGGCAGAGGTTTTTTCCACCCATGATGGCGAGCGTTCCGGACGGCCGTCAGTCATTGCACGAATGGTGAGTTCAATTAACGAATTCGTGAAGGCTGATCGGCGCCGTAACCAATTGATGAGATCAGTGAAAATTTTCAGTAATGTTTCACGAACAGTTATTCATGAAATTGTTAAGGACCCCTGCAATTATGCAAAAATTTGCGCAAGGTGGGTTCCTCGCATGCTTATTGACGAAACACAAATCCACCCGTATGGCTGCAGCAGTGACGTTTTTGGAACGTTACTCTCGTGATGGAGACCTTTCTTGACTCGCATTGTCACTGGTGACGAGACATGGGTTTGTTATGCAACACCTACGAGTAAAAGACAATCAATGGAGTGGCGTCATGTCATTCACCCAACAAGCCAAAAAAATTCAAAAACGGTAATGTCTACCCGTAAAGTTATGGCAACCGTTTTCTGGGATCGACGAGGGGTAATGCTCATTGACTTCATGACCCGGGAGACACTATAAATGCCAATGCATATTGTGAGACATTGAAGAAATTACGGCGAGCAATTCAAAATCGCGGCGAGGTTTGTTGTCTAGCGGGTCTTCTTCTCCCGACAATGCCAGGCCTCATACAGCTCGGATAACACAAACTTGTGCAACAATTCAAAGGGAAACTTTTAAACCATCCACCCTATACCCAGACTTGGCACCCTCAGATTTTCATCTGTTTACAAAACTGAAGAATTTTTTAGCAGGAACGAAATTTTAAAGTGATGAAGAACTGAAATCAGCTGTGACTACGTATCTAAATACACTGGCGGCAGAGGATACGAAGCTGGGATACAAAAACTCGTCACACGTTACGACAAATGCTTAAATTTGCAAGGTGACTATGTGAGAATAGTTTTAAAGTATGTTCTTTACAAATAAAACATTATTATTTGTTAAAAATGCTGTCGTTTTTATTTTATTCCAAAACGGGTACTACTTTCCGGATGGCCCTCGTACATCATTACCACCTACATATACAGCTTAGAAATTTCAGCGATCTTGTAATAGGGTTTCAGAGATCTGTGAAAATAATGATTAATGTCTGTTTTATTATTCATGTTCAGAAATAAATTTAACACATATTTTACATGAAGATAATTTTTTTTTAATCTCTGTTTGGTTCCAAACACTGGTTTTTATTGCTAGTAACATCAATATAAACAATATATTCTTTAATAAAGTAAAAATAAATATTAGTGTATTATATTTTTTTTTTCAAAATTTAAGACACTTGGAAGTTTTGTTCTATGAAATAGTTATTCAGTTCTTATTTTCATTGAACATTATAATTATTTATTTATGTCATTTTTTTCGTAAATGATCATATTAATCGTTTCCTTCACTTATCTCAGATAGAACCTCTATTTCCATGTTACCACCATGTGCGTTTGTGAATTTCTCATGAGCTGCAAATACAAAATTTTCTTATAATATATCGTTTGAGCATGTTTTTTATTACTTAACTCCTGACTTTAGGAAACCCATATGAAAGGTTAGTATATCATACAAAAATAATTTATGTCCGAAAATCCGTTGAGTGATTAACTTAGCATGTTGTAATATTATTAAATATCTGTAAGAATGTGCAGAAAGTATTGTAACATAATTAAACAACTGAAACAATGCGCAGAAAATAGTATAACATAATTAAACATCTGCAACAGTATGTAGTAAGTATTATAACGTTATTAATAACTGCAACAATATGTCATAATGTTCACTTATGCTAATTTTTGTTATATAAATCAGTTTGAGAAAAGAGAAGATATAATACTGTCTTTTCATAGAAATGTTAGCTAATAATTACGGGGAAATAAAGTTGAGAACGAACTGTTCTTGGAAACAGAATATATCTACCATTCAGTTGTTATGAAAATATGGGTTATTACATACGCTCAAAATGGCTTAAATCTTATTTTAACAGAGTCTAAAAAGGAAGGAGCGTACATCTTTATGGAAAGTTTTCAGTACTTAGGAAATAGGTATGGAAAATAATATTAAAAGCAGGGAATAGTATTTTACGGAGATTTGGAGAGAGCAGACTGTTGAAGTTTAATAAAATAATGCTTGTGAATAACAGGGTTGAATTAAAAAGATATCCCCTGCAATGACCTCTTGCATTTCCTTAATCCTTTGATCCCTCTGCTCCCGCCTTGCTTCCTTTTCATCCCTTAAATACCTTTCTCTTTATAGACTTATCTTTCCCTTTTTTTTTTATTTTCTAAAGTTCAAGTAAAAAAAAATTGTTTCCAAAATATTCTATTCAGGAATTATTTACTTAGTAATATATTCATATTTTAAATATTGTTATTTAACAAGGTTCTTATTTTCCTCTGCAATTATTAAACTTGAAATGACTAATATATATATAACATTTCAAATATAAATTATCTTCCAATTCCATAAATAAAATTTATATCAGAAGTAGAAATCTGTAGAGCAAATCTAGGTGTAATTTATAGGAATTGAAGCCAAGCAACAATTTCTTGAGGAATTGGTTGGCCGAGTAATCTTAAATATGTTGAAGAGTTAGTAAGCCGTGGAGCTGATTTTGAAAATTACGTATGCTATGGACACTTTTTTTTGTTTTTAGATCATAATCTTAACAGTTTTGCTCTAAAAAACTGTGAGAACGTAATCTTGCTCTTCAGCAATATAGAAGCTTATGCGCCCTTATTAATATGTGTTGACTACAGTCTTTTTAGTAACGACATGGGACTCCACGGCCTTTCCAAGATTAGCTTGAAGGCTTTAAAATCGTGTTGTGATATTCAAGATATCGAAGTGAGGGAACCACTAATTCTTTGAGGACCACGAGCAAAGGTAAGGGATAGTAGGAGATCCATAGCTATATTTGGTCTGATTTTATACAATGTCCTGTCTGATAGCTTTGATTAGACCAAGTTTTTGGGTCAGTTTTTAGATAAGTTTTGGTTGGTTGTGCGGATAGTCTTAATATAAATTGATAGTTGGGATCGTACTCTAAAGAAACAGCTTTCTTGTAAGTTGCTTCATGAGATAAACTTCATTGAAGGCAAGCACTTCAGAACTTTGTCTTTTGATATGTGAGAGATATTATTATTTTAAATATACGTTTCTTTCATTTTTAACAACATTTTTGATCTGATTATAACCAAAAAAACATGTGTTTATAATATATATAAACATAATTAAATATATTACTCTATGTATATATACATGGAAGAAATGATAAATCAAAGACAAAGAGAAAACACTATATAAACAAAGTTCGAATTTTGAGGAATCGCTTCATCAGAAACGGCTATTTTTTTAATACAAAACACGATGATACTATCTCTCCTGATGACTTTCTAAGTTTTGTCTCATGTTTTACATAAAATAATAATGAAATCAACACAAAGATAGATAGAGACATAACTCACTTCTAAGTTTCAATAATCGCCATCATCGAAGAAAGTTATGCATGCTACTATATCTGTATTGCTTTCGTTATAATTTTTATCCAGAATCCATTGGGCCGTGTTGTTATATAACAAAGAAATAAAAATAACTTCTCCTCCTGGTTAACAGTTCTCTTAACTTCTTTTTTTTAATTCGTTTACTCTGATGACATAAAATGAAAGGCCTCAGAGCATATTTCTTTCTTTTTTAGTGGTCATTTATTTATATTCTTTTTTTTTTTTGTGGTTTTGGACTTTATATATATTTATCGTATCGTTGAGAAGCGTGTAGGATGACGGATGTAGAAATATCGAAGTGAGTTCTGTGGTGACTGAGGGATTCTAAATTAGAAACCAATTTATTTTATCATGGGTTATCAAAATAGGAGTTGGTCATGTGACACATTTCATAAGGGTAAATGAAGAAGCTTTTATCTTCAAATAAAAGAAGCGTAACTTGTAGAGATGAAGGAAAAAAAAAAAGTAGGTGCATAAAAGTGAACAGGAAATCAAGAAGGGGTTATCTTCAGTGCAACAGGGCGAAACAATATTACAACTAATGGTTAAATAAGTCATAAGACAATAAGAAGATGTAGTAGAGTAGAAGAGAAAAATATGGTAATAAAACCTGTTAAATAAGGTATTAGAAAATAGGGGAAGGCTAAGATTGAGACAATAAGAATGGTTAAATAAGATTAATAAGTCTATAGTATAAGGGTTAGGAAAGATTATAAGATAATAGGTGAAGATTAAATTAGTTTAACAACAAGGATTATAAGAGCATTGGAAGAGTAATAAGAGTGAAAGAGCTAATAAATAAAGGAAAAGAGTAATCTGTGTTAGGAAATTGGTTTGTAACAGCGAATATCTCAGTCAGATCGTGAATGCCAAGACTGCGGTTCACTTTAATGAAACATGTCTTAAGCAAGATCGCCTACCTATCTACACTAATACATATATAACTGCGATCTATGAAAATTCAAATGTTTTTAACAATCATTTCCATATCCGTCTTTCATAATATCGGTGGTATATCACCTCTATAATTTCTTTAAGTTATAACGTTTATAATATACTAGCAAACGTACCCGTCTTTGACGGAATCAAAAATTCTATTATACTTGGTATTCCAAAATATCAATTATAGTATTATACTAATACTACAATTAAAAGTTATAGAATAGTAGAAAATACCATTATTAGTACAGTGCTAAACAAATGCCTCTGTATACAAAGATTAGATTTTAAGTTAGACATACACAAATCTACAATCAATGTTTCAGCTTTATATGTCTTATGGTGGCAATATTTTGTGGACAAACCGACAGACAGAAATTATTCTAAGGGTACATGTGGCTACTCTGAAGTATGAAACGTAAAGAAAACTTGAAATGAGTTAGTTCTAATTAACGTGCTCCCAGTCAAAAGCTAGCATGCAAGCCACTGGGCTACTCTGGTTCCATACCTTACTTTATTACCAGTTTTTATATTACGCAAATATTAAATTAAAAAAAAATATTTTTGTTGTATTTATTTATAATACATTTGCACTACTGTCATCGGCGAGCAAGCAAGCTACTGGCTACCCTGGCTAGATCTCTTTACTTTATTACCATTTTTTTTTTATTATCCACATTTTAAATTCAAAAAAATATTTATTTATTACATTTATTTATAATACATTTGCACTACTGTTATCGGCGATCACGCAAGCCACTGGGCTACTCTGGTCCCATACCTTACATTATTACCAGTGTATTTGTTAAGCAAATATTAAATTAAAAAAAAGTTTACAGATATATATAATACATAGCAAACGTACCCGTCTTTGACGGAATCAGAAGTTCCGTCATTTTTGGTATTCCAAAATGTCATTAGAAATTATAGAACAGTAGAAAATACCATTATTACTACAGTGTTAAACAAATGCCTCTAAATACACTACATTAGCTGTCTGTCCTTCAGGTTCATGGTAGAAGAAAGAGTTGAAACCTCTGACCCTTGAGCAAGTAAACTACAATTGACCATGTGAGAAAAACTTGGTTTCGCTACCTTGTATTCCTGCGTTAGATGAAGTCTCCCTTTGCGACTTACTTAACGTCATTGTGAAATAGACTCTGACCGGACTTTGCAATCATTTCAACGTAAACAGACAGTGGCTCGGATTCAATGGTATGTGTGGTATACACACAGACTCCCCAATACCACATCCAGTCATTATGTCCACCTCTATGGCATATCTGTGTAGAGCACGAACTCAGATTCGTGTCCCGTTGCACAGTTTTGGGGCACTCATGTTTCGTAACATTAAATTTGTTACTGCTACTAAATTGCAGCATGATTGGTTCTCCTACTTTAAGTTTTTACTCATGAGCAGGTAGTCCAGGAGAAATAAATTCAGAGTCAAGAAATTCAATTAGATAATGAACTGCTTCTTCATCTCTAATCCAATCTCTTTACTGACTTGTAAGGTCTTTCCTCGGTATGATATAGCGTAAGAACTTGTTTGTTGATTTTTCCTGCCTGTCCGTATTAAGAGTTGAGAATTGCTCGTTTACAAAACTATTTATTCGTAACAGATAGTACATCCTCAACTCTGGGAAACACTTTTTCAAAGATGTCAAATACGCAATATATTCATACGCTCCAATGAAATTAAAATCAACTAACAATACCTACTTGCTTCACCTGTGTATTTTCAAAACAAACTTGTCTGTAAAGTTAGGAAAATACGCTTAAAGCCCTATAACTTCGTTTCTGTACTTAATTATGAATCTATTTAGAGCCTATATTTTAAGTTAGGCATACACAAATCCAGTGTCAAAGTTTCAGCTCACCATGTTTTATGGTGGCTGAGCTTACTTGTGACAAACGTTTTTGCTTTAAACGTCCATAACTTCACTTCTACGTTGAATTTCCAAATAATTCAGAGCCTATATTTTAAGTTAGACCTACACAAATCTACTGTAAAAGTTTCAGCTTTATATGTCTTATGGTAGCTGAGTTTACTTGTGACAAAGTTTTGCGGACAAACAGACAAACCGACAAACAGACAAACCGACAAACCGACAAACCGACAGAAATTTTTCTAAGGGTGGATTCGGTTTCTCCAATGTATGAAACGTAAAGAAAACTTGAATTGAGTCAGTTCTAAGCAATGTACAGACAAAATCATTATTTTATTTATATAGATTAATAAATAAAAATATATATGAAGTAAATATTGCTATTAATATATTATTTTTGTAAGTTTTCTAGTTGTAAGCATAATAATAATCAATTTTGACTATTTCTTGAAAACTATCCCAGTCCAGTTGTAAGTGCAAAAAAAATTTCAAACATGTTAATTAATATTTAATTAAAACAGTTTCTGATGAGTAAGGTATCACTTTATTAGCACTTTTTTAGATTATTCTGTA
>JAPFBL010001390.1:0-13579 GCA_026182355.1 Hermatobates lingyangjiaoensis | reverse complement strand
TAAACAATTTAAACTTTTCCTTTATAAAATCAATTTTATCTCAGTGGATTCGCTCAAAAAATTTCTAAGTCAATGTAAACAATGTAAAAAATATATAAAAATCGACAAGTAGAGCAGGTGATCTCTCAGTCTAGGGTAAACAGTTTTTATAGCGTTCTTGAACGCTACCGGGTTTTTCTGCTGGCCACTCATAGCGACCTCGCTATTCCTTCTTGGCGCTACACATAGCTTCCCTAACTCACTTGCTACCTTCTTGTCGGCGGATTGTCTCCTTAGCACATCCGTGGGAGCGGACGAGGGCTTGCCCATTGACGTCCTTACATAATTTCCATCTGTACCCCTCGGCCGGGGGTTGGCAGCCTTAATTAGGCTTCGCATCTTATCCTCCGCTAAACTTGCCCTAGGAGATTTTCTCATCTGGTCCTCGCTCCTGGAGGAGGCCGATTTCTGTTCGGCTTTTAGGAAGGTGACTTCCTACATGCAGTCGGATACTCCTTGCACTCCTGATTAAAATGGCGTTTTCCCCGTGCCTGTAGCTCCGCCTGGAGCCGAGATAATCGCGTTCAAAGTTAGGGTCAAAGTTCAATCCAGAAATTTTCTGGGTTAGGGGATTGGCCCAGATGGCCGGAGATGATTGGAAACTGTCAGGGGGGGGGGGTAATAAAATAAAATTGGGTATGGGCCAGGTATAAAAATTGGGGGGGGGGGGGGGGTTAAAATCGGAAAAACGCAAAAAACCGATGAAAATTCAATAAGTGAGGGTTAAAAACATCTCACAATGCTCCAAAAGTAAAAAGCTCAAGATGACAACGCACTAAAAGGTGCTCAACGCGCTATTGCGCTCTCTTCGAACTAAATTGAGAAAAAAGTTCCCGCGGGGGATGCTCTCAATATCACCGAAGGTCCAGGATATCGACGTACCCGGACAAGTCTCGCGCGCGATGACTGACGGCACGATACTTCATGAAAAGAAAAAGAGATGGCGTTAGTATCGCCATGTAATTTCATGAAAAGATCAAGAGATGGCGTTAGAATCGCCGTGTAATTTCATGAAAAGACAAAGAGATGGCGTTAGAATCGCCGTGTAATTTCATGAAAAGACCAAGAGATGGCGTTAGAATCGCCGTGTAATTTCATGAAAAGACCAAGAGATGGCGTTAGAATAGCCGTGTAATTTCAAGAAAAGACAAAGAGATGGCGTTAGAATAGCCGTGTAATTTCATAAAAGATCAAGAGATGGCGTTAGAATCGCCGTGTAATTTCGTGAAAAGACCAAGAGATGGCGTTAGAATCGCCATGTAATTTCATGAAAAGGTCAAGAGATGGCGTTAGAATCGCCGTGTAATTTCATGAAAAGACCAAGAGATGGCGTTAGAATCGCCGTGTAATTTCATGAAAAGACCAATAGATGGCGTTAGAATCGCCGTGAATTCAAACTCCTAGAGCCAAAGATTGGGATTTTCGACCTGTCAGAATGCTTCTTCAGGTAGATATCATATCATCACTTTTTTTTTTTAAGTAACGCTTTAGGTTGCAGTGGCTGACCCACAGTGGAACACACATACACACATTGGACCCTTTGTGACACTACACAGTGATGAAGATTGTTCTCTACATTGGGAGTCCTAAATTTTGCCTAACTCAAATGTATTTAGAGTAGCCTGACATTGTACATGCTCGGGACCGACGGCTCTTGGTTTACCAAACATCCCTATCTGGACTATTGTCCTGTCCTAAAACTTTTCATCCTTTTAAAATACCACTCCTCCCTTCTACTTCCTTTCAACCCTTTTTGTCGCTTCCTGCATATCCAACGACTAACGAATATTACCATGTACAACAGTGCATGTCGTAAATAGCAGTTCCGGACCAGAGGCCCACTACTGCTAGATTCTCATCCTGCTGTTTTTGTTAGGTCAGTAAACATTGTCAAGAATGGGGGAGTCAGTCAGTAAGGGAATGTGTTGTCTTCGTGGTCGTTTGGTCTTCAGGCTTTGCATTCTCTGAGGTACTGTATATTTTTGGGAGTCATGTGGTCGTCATTTATAGTTTTAACTAGGAAACTTTAAGGCTCGTGGGATTAGGAAAGGTTGGGAGTTGGATTTAGTTCCCGAACAAGGAGATTTGGATAGGTGGACAGTTTTTTTGTCTTCATTACTGGCAATTCGAGCGTAAGAAAATATGTATGTATACGTATGCGTAAGAAAATACGTAAGAAAATAATTCGAGGTAATGGATGAGAATCGAACGCTGATCTACCAGTCAAGCAAGCATGCAAACCATTGGGCTACCATAGCTCGCAAAAACTACTGACTTATTAAAATGGAATCAATATTACTTCAACCATATGAAGAAATACTACCAATTAGAACAGGAGGATATTATATATAAATAGACATGTAAAACAGGAAACTCCGAATCTCTTAAATTATCGTATTTAGTAGGTACTTTGATAATATTATAGAATTTAATGACAATATATAAGGATGTAGAAGGCTCTAAATACGTAACTGACAAGGGATATGCTCATTAAAGTAACAAAGGTAATATACAGTGAATAGGATCAATGACAATTCTACATCAAAGAGGGATATATTTCAAAGAGAATCCACCAAAAATAGACTTTAAACATCCAGAATACTGTTAAATTTTAAAGAGGTAAATTCTTCAAGTTGTAAAGAGAAATAGTCTGCAATTATTTTTTAAAAGATACGAGAAAATGTTTAATAAATAAATCATAAACAGAATTGATGTAGAAAAGAAACAGTCATTGTTTTGAAACATGTACTATTGATTTTTATTCGACTTTCATTTCTGATTTATTACCTCTGTAGTTTTTCTTCAATATTGACCAATAACGTACTCTTTCAATATAGTCAATAACGTACTATTTCAATATAGTCAATAACGTACTCTTTGAATATTGTCAATCATGTACTCTTTCAATATAGTCAATAACGTACTCTTTGAATATTGTCAATCATGTACTGATTCAATATAGTCAATAACGTACTCTTTCAATATTGTCAATCATTTACTCTTTGAATATTGTCAATCATGTACTCTTTCAATATTGTTAATAATGTACTCTTTGAATATTGTCAATCATGTACTCTTTCAATATAGTCAATAACGTACTCTTTCAATATTGTCAATCATGTACTCTTTGAATATTGTCAATCATGTACTCTTTCAATATTGTTAATAATGTACTCTTTCAATATTGTCAATCATGTACTCTTTCAATATTGTCAATAACATACTCTTTGAATATTGTCAATCATATACTCTTTCAATATTGTCAATAATGTACTTTTTGAATATTGTGAATCATGTACTCTTTGAATATTGTCAATAACATACTCTTTGAATATTGTCAATCATATACTCTTTCAATATTGTCAATAATGTACTCTTTCAATATTGTCAATCATGTACTCTTTGAATATTGTCAACCATGTACTCTTTGAATATTGTCAATCATGTACTCTTTCAATATTGTTAATAATGTACTCTTTCAATATTGTCAATAATGTACTCTTTCAATATTGTCAATCATGTATTCTTTCAATATTGTCAATAACATACTCTTTGAATATTGTCAATCATATACTCTTTCAATATTGTCAATAATGTACTCTTTGAATATTGTGAATCATGTACTCTTTCAATATTGTCAATAACATACTCTTTGAATATTGTCAATCATATACTCTTTCAATATTGTCAATAATGTACTCTTTCAATATTGTCAATAATGTACTCTTTCAATATTGTCAATCATGTATTCTTTCAATATTGTCAATAACATACTCTTTGAATATTGTCAATCATATACTCTTTCAATATTGTCAATAATGTACTCTTTGAATATTGTCAATAATGTACTCTTTGAATATTGTCAATCATGTACTCTTTGAATATTGTCAATCATGTACTCTTTCAATATTGTTAATAATGTACTCTTTCAATATTGTCAATAATGTACTCTTTCAATATTGTCAATAAAGTACTCTTTCAATATTGTCAATAACATACTCTTTGAATATTGTCAATCATATACTCTTTCAATATTGTCAATAATGTACTCTTTGAATATTGTCAATCATGTACTCTTTGAATATTGTCAATCATGTACTCTTTGAATATTGTCAATCATGTACTCTTTCAATATTGTTAATAATGTACTCTTTCAATATTATCAATAACGTACTCTTTGAATATTGTCAATAACGTACTCTTTGAATATTGTCAATCATATACTCTTTCAATATTGTCAATAATGTACTCTTTGAATATTGTCAATAATGTACTCTTTGAATATTGTCAATCATGTACTCTTTGAATATTGTCAATCATGTACTCTTTCAATATTGTTAATAATGTACTCTTTCAATATTGTCAATAATGTACTCTTTCAATATTGTCAATAAAGTACTCTTTCAATATTGTCAATAACATACTCTTTGAATATTGTCAATCATATACTCTTTCAATATTGTCAATAATGTACTCTTTGAATATTGTCAATCATGTACTCTTTGAATATTGTCAATCATGTACTCTTTGAATATTGTCAATCATGTACTCTTTCAATATTGTTAATAATGTACTCTTTCAATATTATCAATAACGTACTCTTTGAATATTGTCAATAACGTACTCTTTGAATATTGTCAATCATGTACTCTTTCAATGTTGTTAATAATGTACTCTTTCAATATTATCAATAAAGTACTCTTTGAATATTGTCAATCATATACTCTTTCAATATTGTCAATCATGTACTCTTTGAATATTGTCAATCATGTACTCTTTGAATATTGTCAATCATGTACTCTTTGAATATTGTCAATAACGTACTCTTTGAATATTGTCAATCATGTACTCTTTGAATATTGTCAATAATGTACTCTTTCAATTTTGTCAATAACATACTCTGATAACATAATCTGAATTTCGGAATTTTGAATTTTGTATATATATATATATATATGATTCGTTACAATGGTGACCAATAGGAGAGTAGAGTTTGTAGGTCCATGAGTGCGGTCCCAGTTACCCGCTGCCCAGCGAAGCCTCCGTTATTATGTTGAACATGAGAAAAGACAGAGGGACTGTGCGACCACTATACCTATTGGCGGAATAACAAGGCTTCGCTAGGCAGCAGGTGACTGGGACCGCACGCATGGACCTATAAACTCTACTCTCCTATTGGTCAACATGTAATATGAGTTTCCCTTGATAACTCATAGAAATATATATATATATATATATATATATATACTTTTTCGTTGGAAATACGATCCAAAACGGACAAATATAGTTCAATATAGACAGAGGAACATAGAGAAATCAAAAGAACACACTTACAGTCTCTAATTTTCGGTTTGAACCGTCTTCAGGAGAGATAAGAGATGGAAACCAAGCGCACTAGTTCAGAGACGGTTGGAGGGTCTCCAACCGTCTCTGAACCAGTGCGCTTAGTTTTCCTGAAGACGGTTCAAACCGAAAATTAGAGACTGTAAGTGTGTTCTTTTGATTCTCTATGTTCCTTTATCTATATTGAACAATATATATATATATATATATATATATATATATATACAGGATTCAATAATATATCGACCGTTTGATAGAATAGGTGTGTTCTCTAATCGGGGTTTTGTCAATTTTCCAGGATAAAAAAATCAAACTCTCGTTGCCAACGTTTCGGTTTTATTTAAAACCTTTTTCATAGGCAGAAATAAGAATTTTTTAACTAACAAAATGAAATTTACATTATTTAAAGGAACAACAATGTTAACTGGACAAAACGTTCGACTAGACTGTTGGAGACTGGTACAGGAGGTGGGGGTCTCCAACCATCTCTGTAGCAGTGCGCTTGGTTTCCCTCTCTTATCTCTCTTGAAAACGGTTCAACCGAAAATTAGAGACTGTAAGTGTGAACTTTTAATTTCTCTGTTTCTTTATATACACTCTGCTATATATATATATATATAGTAGTACGATAGTATAGTAGTATATACGTAGTATAGTAGTAGTACGAGCTACTACAACTGGTGACCGCCGCCTGGAGCCCCCAGTAGCCCTCTGCTTGTGCGAGTGGACGCACGTGCCTCTTCCTCTTCCCTTCTTCTTCCCTTCTTCTCCCTGACTACGAACTTCAGTTCGAAATATCGACCCAGTAAGTTTTCTCGCTTCTTCTATTTGTTGTCTTTTTTCATTTATATATATATATATATATGAGTTGACTGTCGTCCCTCTGTCAATTCACTTCTTCTCCTGAGGACGACCGCCATTATAGTCGAAATATTGAAAAGTGAGTCTTTGTTATGTTTCAGTCTATGTGTCACAGTTTATTTTAAGTATATATATATATATCTGAGTATATATATATATGAGTAATCTCATTTTCATTGTTTACGTAATTATGTTGTGAACAATATTTATTATTAAACTAAGTGATTGTTATGAGCTATATATATATATAAAATCTAATCAAACCACAATCGATTTACTTATTATTATGACTCAGCACAATGTATTTGTCTTCGATTTGAGTTAATTCTTCATGAATATTTAATATCGTATAAATGACTTGTAAATTCCAAGATATTCTACGATTAGAAGGGCATTAGATAACAAAAGCCGAGATCATTTTCAGATGAGTCTATTAATAGTATTTTCGGGGATTTTTAATTGAGATAAGAAATCGATAGATTATTTTATTTAAAACAACGACAAGATTACTTGGGGCAAGTTATACATTTAAATGTATTATAAATGAAGTTTTTAAATATTCATAAAGGAGTGGCTCATTTATTACATGGCACCCATTTTAATAATGGACGAGCCATATTTATTGATTCTACGAGTATATTCGGAGTCCTAACTTTTGCCTATATTTAATGCATTTTTAGTAGAGATTTTTAACTAGTTATCGACATAGAACAGACTCGGGTCAACAGTTTGACGTCCTAAGTCCTCTCCGAGGGACGAATAAATTTAATCGTGTGAATAAATCGAACCAAAGTGGGTGTTGAACCCCGGATCTAACTGTCTGGAGTGGAGCACGTTGCTACTTTTCTAGCTAGGCATCCAAATTTTTTGATAATTTGTAAAAGTATTTAATCACTTCTTTGCATAAAATGACGGCTTTATACAGTGATAAGAACTGCATTATATTGAAGGTAATGGGTATGGTTTAGCTCAGTGGTTATGGCGTTCGCCTCTGAACTGGTGTATTCGTGGTTCGACACCCACTCTAATCCTCGATTTATTCACTTGGGAGGTGAATTTACTAGCCGTTGCGTCTACAACGTGCTTGGTCTCCATTTCTTTTTTCTCCTGATGATGGACTTCCCGAAAATTTGAGTTTGTAAGTGTGTTTCTTTACTTTGTGTGCTACCTATCTTCAATTTTGAACTGATATATATATATATATATATATATATATATATATACTTTTTCGTTGGAAATACGATCCAATACGGACAAATATAGTTCAATATAGACAAAGAAACATAGAGAAATCAAAAGAACACACTTACAGTCTCTAATTTTCGGTTTGAACCGTCTTCAGGAGAGATAAGAGAGGGAAACCAAGCGCACTGGTTCAAGGACGGTTGGAGACGGTCTATATATATATTTTACTTAATTAAACGAAACACGATCCAAAATGGACACAATACGAGTTCAAAATTCAAGAAGAGTAACATACAGAGTAAGGAAACGTCTGGTAAAAGAGAAAGGGAGACCAAGCACGTTGTAGACGCAACGGCAACCAACGTGCGTCTACAACGTGCTTGGTCTCCCTTTCTCTTTTCTCCTGAAGACGGATTACCAGAAAATTTGAGTTTGTAAGTGTCTTTCCTTACTCTGTGTGTTACTCTTCTTGAATTTTGAACTCGTATTGTGTCTAGTTTGGATCGTGTTTCGTTTAATTAAGTGAAATATATATATATATATTAGTATAAATAGGGAGCAGACCTTCTTTTATACATATTGTGTTGAACTGAATTGCCTTAATTAAACATATCTTTTTTTTGAGCAGTTTTTCATATTTCCTTAAGGAAAGGAAATTTCATTAAGGAAATATGAAAAACTGCTCAAAAAAAAAAGGTATGTTTAATTAAGGCAATTCAGATCAACACAATATATATATATATATATATATATATATATATATATATATATAATATAAATTCAAAACGAAGGAAACACACAGAAAGACACAGGCATAACTCACATAGATATTTCGACCATCGTCGTCATCAGGAGGTGTGAAGAGCGAAGAGTCCCGCAGGAAGACAGGGCGGTGGCAGGAGTCTTTTTGTGTGTTTCATTCGTTTTGAATTTATTTTATTTAAAAAAGTCCGCTGGACCGTTTCTTTTAAATGTATATATATATATTCTATTAAAACCTATGCCTATTTCTATTTTGGCACATTTTCGAATTAATTTTTCAAATTTCCTTACCTCTAAGGTAAGGAAGGTATCTTTAACATTTTTCGAAAATGTGTCAAAATAGAAATAGGCATAGGTTTTAATAGAACATGTATCAATGAAGGCCTGCTCCCCAAATATACGAATATATATATATATATATTTATATATATATATATATATATATATAATATATAACAATTAAAATAAGCAGTGACACATAAACAGAAACACAACAAAGACTCACTTTTCAATATTTCGACCGTAATGGCGGTCGTCCTCAGGAGAAGAAGTGAATTGACGGAGGGACGACAGTCAACTGAAGAACTCACAGGGTGAGGGCTAAAGCAGTGCTGCCGCAAAGGAGACAAATAAAAAAGGAACTAGGAAGTCGAGAGCAAAAATAAAAAAAAAAAAAAAATGTTTTTGAAAGGTAGAAAAAGGTTAAGAAAAGAAAAAATAAAGAAAATATATAGAACAATTAAAAATAAAAAAAAAAATTATAAATATATATATATATTATATATATATATATATATATTATATATTATATATAATATAAAATAATATTAATAAATAATATATATATTATTATTAAAAATAATATATATAATATATAATATATTATATATATATATATATATATATTATATATATATATATATATATATATATATATATATATATATATATATTTATATATATAAATATATATATATATATATATACCCAGAGTTGGGTTTTTGACTCTGACGAAGACCGCTTGTTACGGTTGAAAGATCTTAGTCTTGTTTTCCCATTTCTTATTGTGGTTTGATCATTCATATATATATATATATATATATATAAAGTAAACTGTATTTATCAAGAATCAGTCAGTTTTCCAAATTCAAATTAAACTTTCAAAGCCAACGTTTTGATTTAACAATCGTATTTCTAACTTAAGCATTAAACATAGGTATGAAACTCCGAATGTATACATAACGAACTATTACAATGAATAATTTTAGGAATATAAACTTGAACACAAATAAACAAGTAAATCATCAAAGCGATACATTATTTAAACCCTTAAAGAAAATAAAACGACGACTTGACTTGACACACTTGACAAAGACGAAAATAATAGGAAAAGAATTAGACTAAATAATAATAACTAATATAATAATAAAATAAAAATAAAATGGTGTTAAAATAATTAAATAATAAAATCTAGGCAGCATTGGGATAGTAGGTAGGTTATATGATAAGAAAGGTAGGATTCATTAGATCAGTTCGTGTTGAAGATGGGTGACACCCGAAACCGGTCCGAGAGCTACGGCAGTAATGTTAGAGGTAAGACGGTAGATTATGTGTTTAATATTTAATACCAATGTTCTAAGGTAATATTATAAAGATACATTCCTTACATTATGTTATTTTATGTTAGGGTAAAATAAATGGAATATTTCAATTTACAAATTTTGTTAGTTTTAAAAATGATTGATTGTCTATATATATTGAATTGATTTTTCATTTATTTATAGAATAAAATAATTTTTTTTTAATGTTTTTTTGTTTTATTAGATATATTTATTGTTTATATATCTTGAATCATGTTAAGAATACTATATCAAAAGCTTGAAACATATATCGTTTTCATGGCTTAACAACAAGAAATAGCTATAACAGTTATTCCTGTCAATCACACTCAGTGAATGTATTTATTTAACTGTCGCTATAATTTCTTAACACTGAGTGACACAAAGAGTCACGGGTCATCTAGTAAATACGTATATAGTATAATATACGTATAGTATATACTATACGTATATAGTATAATATAATAAATATGAAATAAATAAAAATAGTACCATATAGAAAAGAAGAAGATCATAAAAGTTCTTTAATGAATGTAAAAAAACAAGGAAAGCGAAGGAAAAGCTAAGCAATCCAGTGAAAAAGAGAAAGTTGAAAAATAAATAATTAAAAACCATTAGCTTGAAGCCAACCCTTGTAAACAAAGCTATTGCCCCCATTAATGCACAGTCATACTTAAATAAAAAGCTTTCACATAAACACGTGAAATAACAGTAAATGATCAAACCACAATAAGTGGGAAAACAAGACTAAGATCTTTCAACCGTAACAAGCGGTCTTCGTCAGAGTCAAAAACCCAAACGTGAAATAACAATAAATGATCAAACCACAATAAGAAATGGGAAAACAAGACTAAGATCTTTCAACCGTAATAAGCGGTCTTCGTCAGAGTCAAAAACCCAAACGTGAAATAACAATAAATGATCAAACCACAATAAGAAATGGGAAAACAAGACTAAGATCTTTCAACTGTAACAAGCGGTCTTCGTCAGAGTCAAAAACCCAAACGTGAAATAACAATAAATGATCAAACCACAATAAGAAATGGGAAAACAAGACTAAGATCTTTCAACCGTAATAAGCGGTCTTCGTCAGAGTCAAAAACCCAAACGTGAAATAACAATAAATGATCAAACCACAATAAGAAATGGGAAAACAAGACTAAGATCTTTCAACCGTAATAAGCGGTCTTCGTCAGAGTCAAAAACCCAAACGTGAAATAACAATAAATGATTAAACCACAATAAGAAATGGGAAAACAAGACTAAGATCTTTCAACCGTAACAAGCGGTCTTCGTCAGAGTCAAAAACCCAAACGTGAAATAACAATAAATGATCAAACCACAATAAGAAATGGGAAAACAAGACTAAGATCTTTCAACCGTAACAAGCGGTCTTCGTCAGAGTCAAAAACCCAAACGTGAAATAACAATCAATGATCAAACCACAATAAGAAATGGGAAAACAAGACTAAGATCTTTCAACCGTAACAAGCGGTCTTCGTCAGAGTCAAAAACCCAACTGACTTGAATGAACTATGACTCTATAACTGACTATGAATGTCATACTTGAATGAACCATTAGTAATGTTTAGACTATTTGAATGACCTGTTATTTTTTAAAGTGATATAAGTCCATTTTTTTATATATATAAAGATAATTAAGGGTTTTGTATTTGAGTTAATTTAAAAATAATGTCAAACGTTAATCTATTCGAGTGATGTTTTTAATACTATACGCTTTTTAAATTTTATTATGAAATAATAATTAATATTTTTTAAAAAAAAAATAAATGATTTCCTTAGCTCAAAATAGAATTATATCATTTTCAAAAATAACGTATTACAAAAAATAAAAACTAGAATAAATTTAAGTCTATGTTTTTATAGAACATTAGCTTTACTAAAATGGATTTATAATGTAAAAAGTAATAATGAAGCCATTTAAATACTCGAGTAATCAAATTCATTAAGAGTTAATAATAGTTATATTATAAAAGCGATATGAAAAAACAAATGTATAATGTATATAACTTCGTTAAGATAACAAAAAAACAAAAACTTATAATTTTGAAATTATTTGTCTTTTACTACAAGTTTAGTGAAGTATTCATGGTAAATACAGTGCACAGTGCAGTCAAAATAATCAATAATAATTGCAATAAGAAAGTTGTTTTAATTATAACTATTTGGAATGGACTTATTCCATTTTCAAAAAAAATATTTTTCTGGTAACATGTTATAGCAAAACGTTTTTCTTTGACTTTATGGCAAAATCGTACTCGATTGAATGTATAATTAAAAATATGAAGAGAAGATGTCTATATCTTACTAAAATTACCGTTAACTCGTTTTTTTATTTATAACTGGCCTTATACATCTTTCGAAAATAACACCACAATTATTAAATTTATCTTAAAGATATTGTCAATAAAATTTCTTAACTTTTTTTCTAATTCATATCATGATACTTATATTAAAGAAATTAAAAGTTGAGTTTAGGCCAATCCAAATTTTGTACGATGGTAGATGGTTTGTACAAAAGACAGAAAAATACATATAAAAATATTTCAATTATATTCAAACTGATTAAAATAAGAGAGAATATTCAGAAAAATAAATATTTGATTCGGAAACAATAAATAATCCTGTTTTAATACGTCAATTACGATTTTTTTTCTTATAAAAATATGGTACTTCACATAGGTATAAAGCAAGTGCACAAAGATGTCATACTTTATAATAATCTAAGGAATTGAAAGTTTTATAATTTTACAATTACAATTGAATGACTGAGTGCAAAGTTATTAATAAATAAAACATTTCATTTTTCATAATATGTTTTCGCATGATACCATTAAAGAAACATTGGATCTTTGTTTTTTAGTATGTTTTATGATTCAATGATTATGAGAACTTTAAAAATTCTCGTAATTCTATTTGATAATGTGTAGGAATGATTTATATTTTGGGTGTATGTAAAAATAAGTTATGTATTTTTAAATAATTCTAATTTTATAATCCTGAATCAATATATTTCGTGCATATTATTATTACAACTGAGGTTAGTATGATTTATATTATTAATATGGCAAACTGTTATACCTCGTACGATGATCTTGGAGTTGTTGGAGCACTTTCGGACGTATAACAGCTCAAAATGTTAGTTTCGATCGAAGATGGACAACGTCCGAAAGCGCTCCAACGACTCCAACATCATCTTACGAGGTCTGACGGTTTGCCATATTAATAATATATATCAATATATTTCGTATGTATAAGTGAATAGTAAACTGTATGATTTAGGGGTCACTAGAATCAAAAAAACAAAACAAAATAACTATTACAATTGAGACATTGTTGCATAGGTCAGGGATGAAGAGTAAGAGGACAGTGAGATATAGTATGTGAGAGTGAGCAGAAGAAGAGAGAGAGCGTGATATGAATATAGAGAGGGGAGAGTGTGTGACAGGGATGAAGAGTAAGAGGACAGTGAGATATAGTATGTGGGAGTGAGCAGAAGAAGAGAGAGAGCGTGATATGAATACAGAGAGAGGGAGATTGTGTGACAGGGATGAAGAGTAAGAGGACAGTGAGATATAGTATGTGAGAGTGAGCAGAAGAAGAGAGAGAGCGTGATATGAATACAGAGAGGGGGAGAGTGTGTGACAGGGATGAAGAGTAAGAGGACAGTGAGATATAGTATGTGAGAGTGTGCAGAAGAAGAGAGAGAGCGTGATATGAATATAGAGAGGGGGAGAGTGTGTGACAGG
>JAPFBL010001389.1:0-10479 GCA_026182355.1 Hermatobates lingyangjiaoensis | reverse complement strand
AAACTTTTCCCTAAATTTCAACCTTAACTACTCTCACTGGAAAACTATGAAAAGAAAAATATATCAAAATTAACAAACCTTTTGTATTTCTCTCTTCGTTTTGACTATTCTAACATGAGGAGCATGAAAATAGAAAAAAAATACCAACTGAACAAACTTTAACATATAATTGTCACACCTTAACTACTCTCACCGGAAAACAATGAAAAGAAAAATATATCAAAATTAACAAACCTATTGTATTTCTCTCTTCGATTTGACTATTCTAACATGAGGAGCATGAAAAAAGAAAAAAAATTACCAACTGTACTAACTTTAACATATAATTGTTCCACCTTAACTACTCTCACTGAAAAATTATGAAGACGAAAAAATATATCAAAATTAACAAATCTATTATATTTCCCTCTTCGTTTTGACTATTCTAACATGAGGAGCATGAAAATAGAAAAAAATTACCAACTAAACAAACTTTACCCTACAATTCTTCACACCTTAACTACTCTCACTGGAAAACTATAAAAACGAAAAAATATATCAAAATTAACACACCTATTGTATTTCCCTCCTCGTTTTGACTATTCTAACATGAGGAGCATGAAAATAGAAAAAAATTACCAACTAAACAAACTTTACCCTACAATTTTTCAAACCTTAACTACTCTCACCGGAAATCTATGAAAATGATAAAATATAACAAACCTATTGTATTTCTCTCTTCGTTTTGACTATTCTAACATGAGGAGCATGAAAATAGAAAAAAAATACCAACTGAACAAACTTTAACACCTTAACTACTCTCACTGAAAAATTATGAAGACGAAAAAATATATCAAAATTAACAAACCTATTGTATTTCCCACTTCGTTTTGACTATTCTAACATGAGGAGCATGAAAAAAGAAAAAAATTACCAACTAAACAAACTCTACCCTACAATTATTCAAACCTTAACTACTCTCACTGGAAAACTATGAAAACGAAAAAATATATCAAAATTAACAAACCTATTGTATTTCCCTCTTCGTTTTGACTATACTAATATGAGGAGCATGAAAATAGAAAAAAATTACCAACTAAACAAACTTTACCCTACAATTCTTCACACCTTAACTACTCTCACTGGAAAACTATGAAAACGAAAAAATATATCAAAATTATCAATTCTATTGTATTTCTCACATCGTTGTGACTATTCTAACATGAGAAGCATGAAAAAAGGAAAAAATTACCAACTAAACAAACTTTACCCCATAAATGTTCACACCTTAACTACTCTCACTGGAAAACTATGAAAACGAAAAAATATATCAAAATTAACTAAACTATTATATTTCCTTCTTCGTTTTGACTATTCTAACATGAGGAGCATGAAAATAGAAAAAAATTACCAACTAAACAAACTTTACCCTACAATTTTTCAAACCTTAACTACTCTCACTGGAAAACTATAAAAACGAAAAAATATATCAAAATTAACAAACCTATTGTATTTCCCTCTTCGTTTTGACTATCTAAATGAGAGCATGAAAAAAAAAAAATTACCAACTAAACAAACTTTACCCTACAATTTTCACACCTTAACTACTCTCACTGGAAAACTATGAAACAAAAAATATATCAAAATTATCAATTCTATTGTATTTCTCACATCGTTGTGACTATTCTAACATGAAAGATGAAAAAGAAAAAAATTACCAACCAAACATACTTTACCCATAAATGTTCACAACCTTAACTACTCTCACTGGAAAACTATGAAAACGAAAAAATATATCAAAATTAACTAAACTATTGTATTTCCCTCTTCGTTTTGACTATTCTAACATGAGGAGCATGAAAATAGAAAAAAATTACCAACTAAACAAACTTTACCTACAATTTTCACCTTAACTACTCTCACTGGAAAACTATAAAACGAAAAAATATATCAAAATTAACAAACCTATTGTATTTCTCACTCGTTTGACTATTCTAACATGAGGAGCATGAAAAATAGAAAAAAAATTACCAACTAAACAAACTTTACCCTAAATTTTCACACCTTAACTACTCTCACTGGAAAACTATGAAAACGAAAAAATATATCAAAATTAACAAACCTATTGTATTTCCTCTTCGTTTTGACTATTCTAACATGAGGAGCATGAAAATAGAAAAAAATTACCAACTAAACAAACTTTACCCTACAATTCTTCACACTTAACTACTCTCACTGGAAAACTATGAAAACGAAAAAATATATCAAAATTAACAAACCTATTGTATTTCTCACTCGTTTTGACTATTCTAACATGAGGAGCATGAAAATAGAAAAAAATTACCAACTAAACAAACTTTACCCTATAATTATTCACACCTTAACTACTCTCACTGGAAAACTATGAAAACGAAAAAATATATCAAAATTAACAAACCTATTGTATTTCTCTCTTCGTTTTGACTATTCTAACATGAGGAGCATGAAAATAGAAAAAAATTACCAACTAAACAAACTTTACCCTATAATTGCTCACACCTTAACTACTCTCACTGGAAAACTATGAAAACGAAAAAATATATCAAAATTAACAAACCTATTGTATTTCCCTCTTCGTTTTGACTATTCTAACATGAGGAGCATGAAAATAGAAAAAAAATACCAACTAAACAAACTTTACCCTACAATTCTTCACACCTTAACTACTCTCACTGGAAAACTATAAAAACGAAAAAATATATCAAAATTAACAAACCTATTGTATTTCCCTCCTCGTTTTGACTATTCTAACATGAGGAGCATGAAAAAAGAAAAAAATTACCAACTAAACAAACTTTAACCCTAAATTTTTCAAACCTTAACTACTCTCACGGAAAACTATGAAAAGAAAAAATATATCAAAATTAACAAACCTATTGTATTTCTCTCTTCTTTTGACTATTCTAACATGAGGAGCATGAAAATAGAAAAAAATACCAACTAAACAAACTTTAACAAACCTTAACTACTCTCACTGAAAAATTATGAAACGAAAAAAATATCAAAATTAACAAACCTATTGTATTTCCCCTTCGTTTTGACTATTCTAACATGAGGAGCATGAAAAAGAAAAAAATTACCAACTAAACAAACTTTACCCTACAATTTTCAAACCTTAACTACTCTCACTGGAAAACTATAAAACGAAAAAATATATCAAAATTAACAAACCTATTGTATTTCCCTCTTCGTTTTGACTATACTAAATGAGGAGCATGAAAATAGAAAAAATTACCAACTAAACAAACTTTACCCTACAATTTTCACACCTTAACTACTCTCACTGGAAAACTATGAAAACGAAAAAATATATCAAAATTAACAAACCTATTGTATTTCTCTCTTCGTTTGACTATTCTAACATGAGGAGCATGAAAATAGAAAAAAATTACCAACTAAACAAACTTTACCCTATAAATGTTCACACCTTAACTACTCTCACTGGAAAACTATGAAAACGAAAAAATATATCAAAATTAACAAACCTATTGTATTTCCTTCTTCGTTTTGACTATTCTAACATGAGGAGCATGAAAATAGAAAAAAATTACCAACTAAACAAACTTTACCCTACAATTCTTCACACATAACTACTCTCACTGGAAAACTATAAAAACGAAAAAATATATCAAAATTAACAAACCTATTGTATTTCTCTCTTCGTTTTGACTATTCTAACATGAGGAGCATGAAAATAGAAAAAAATTACCAACTAAACAAACTTAACCCTATAATTATTCACACCTTAACTACTCTCACTGGAAAACTATGAAAACGAAAAAATATATCAAAATTAACTATTTCCTCTTCGTTTTGACTATTCTAACATGAGGAGCATGAAAATAGAAAAAAAATACCAACTAACAAACTTTAAACACCTTAATACTCCACTAAAAATTATAAAAACAAAAAATATACAAAATTACAAACTATTGTATTTCCCTTCGTTTTGACTATTCTAACATGAGGAAGCATGAAAAATAGAAAAAAATTACCAACTAAACAAACTTTACCCTAAATTTTCACACCTTAACTACTCTCACTGGAAAACTATGAAAACGAAAAAATATATCAAAATTAACAAACCTATTGTATTTCCTCTTCGTTTGACTATTCTAACATGAGGAGCATGAAAAATAGAAAAAATTATCAACGAACAAACTTTACCCTACAATTCTTCACACCTTAACTACTCTCACTGGAAAACTATGAAAACGAAAAAATATATCAAAATTATCAATCTATTGTATTTCTCACTTCGTTGTGACTATTCTAACATGAGAAGCATGAAAAAGAAAAAAAATTACCAACTAAACAAACTTTTCCCTACAAATTCTTCACACCTTAACTACTCTCACTGGAAAACTATGAAAACGAAAAATATATAAAAATTAACAAACCTATTGTATTTCTCTCTTCGTTTTGACTATTCTAACATGAGGAGCATGAAAATAGAAAAAAATTACCAACTATAAACAAACTTTACCCTATAATGTGTCACACCTTAACTACTTCACTGGAAAACTATGAAAACGAAAAAAATATATCAAAATTAACAAACCTATTGTATTTTCTCTTCGTTTTGACTATTCTAACATGAGGAGCATGAAAATAGAAAAAAATTACCAACTGAAACACTTTAACATATAATTGTTCACACTTAACTACTCTCACTGGAAAACTATGAAAACGAAAAAATTATATCAAAATTAACAACCTATGTATTTCCCTCTTCGTTTGGACTATTCTAAATGTGGAGCATGAAAATAGAAAAAATTACCAACTAAACAAACTTTACCCTACAATTGTTCACACATAAACTACTCTCACTAGAAAACTATGAAAACGAACAATAAAATATATTATTATTATCAATTCTATTGTATTTCTCACATCGTTGTGACTATTCTAACATGAGAAGCATGAAAATAGAAAAAAATTACCAACTAACAAACTTTACCCTATAATTGCCACACCTTAAATACTCTCACTGAAAACTAATGAAAACGAAAAAATATATCAAAATTAACAAACCTATTGTATTTCTCTCTTCGTTTTGACTATTCTAACATGAGGAGCATGAAAATAGAAAAAAAAAATACCAACTAAACAAACTAATATATAATTGTTCACACCTTAACTACTCTCATGGAAAACTATGAAAATGAAAATATATCAAAATTAACAATCTATTGTATTTCTCTCTTCGTTTTGACTATTCTAACATGAGGAGCATGAAAATAGAAAAAAAATTACCAACTAAACAAACTTTAACCTACAATTGTTCACACCTTAACTACTCTCACTGGAAAACTATAAACAAAAAAAAATATATCAAAATAATCAATTCTATTGTATTTCTCACATCGTTGTGACTATTCTAACATGAAAGCATGAAAATAGAAAAAAAATTACCAACTAACAAACTTTACCCTATAATTGTTCACACCTTAACTACTCTCACTGGAAAACTATGAAAACGAAAAAATATATCAAAATTAACAAACCTATTGTATTTCCCTCTTCGTTTTGACTATTCTAACATGAGGAGCATGAAAATAGAAAAAAATTACCAACTAAACAAACTTTACCCTACAATTCTTCACACCTTAACTACTCTCACTGGAAACTATGAAACGAAAAAATATATCAAATTTCAATCAATTCTATTGTATTTCTCACATCGTTGTGACTATTCTAACATGAGGAGCATGAAAAAGAAAAAAATTACCAACTAAACAAACTTTACCCTATAAATCTCACACCTTAACTACTCTCACTGGAAAACTATGAAAACGAAAAAATATATAAAATTAACAAACCTATTGTATTTCTCTCTCGTTTTGACTATTCTAACATGAGGAGCATGAAAATAGAAAAAATTACCAACTGAACAAACTTTAACATATAATTTGTCACACCTTAACTACTCTCACTGAAATCTATGAAAAACGAAAAAATATATCAAAATTAACAAACCTATTGTATTTCCCTCTTCGTTTGACTATTCTAACATGAGGAGCATGAAAATAGAAAAAAAATACCAACTAAACAAACTTTTAACCTACAATTCTTCACACCTTAACTACTCTCACTGAAAACTATGAAAAAACGAAAAAATATATCAAAATTAACAAACCTAATGTATTTCCTCTCTTCGTTTGGACTATTCTAACATGAGGAGCATGAAAATAGAAAAAAAATTACCAACTAAACAAACTTTACCCTACAATTCTTCACACCTTAACTACTCTCACTGGAAAACTATGAAAACGAAAAAAATATCAAAATTAAAATTTCTATTGTATTTCTCTCATCGTTTTGACTTTCTAACATAGAGAAGCATGAAAAAAAAAAAAATTACCAACTAAACAAACTTTCCCTATAATTGCTCACACCTAATACTCTCACTGGAAAACTTATGAAATGAAAAAAATATATCAAATTAACAAACCTATTGTATTTCCCTCTTCGTTTTGACTATTCTAACATGAGGAGCATGAAATAGAAAAAAATTACCAACTAAACAAACTTTACCCTACAATTGTTCACACCTTAACTACTCACAAGGAAAACAATGAAAACGAAAAATATATTCAAAATTAACAAACCTATTGTATTTCTCTCTTCGTTTTGACTATACTAACATGAGGAGCATGAAAATAGAAAAAAATTACCAACTAAACAAACTTTACCCTATAATTGTTCACACCTTAACTACTCTCACTGGAAAACTATACAAACAAAAAAATATATCAAAATTAACAAACCTATTGTATTTCTCACTTCGTTTTGACTATTCTAACATGAAAGCATGAAAATAGAAAAAAAATTACCAACTAACAAACTTTACCCTATAATTGTTCACACCTTAACTACTCTCACTGGAAAACTATAAAACGAAATAATATATCAAAATTAACAAAACTATTGTATTTCCCTCTTCGTTTTTGACTATTCTAACATGAGGAGCATGAAAATAGAAAAAAAATACCAACTAAACAAACTTTAACACCTTAACTACTCTCACGGAAAAAATTATAAAAACGAAAATATATATCAAAATTAACAAACCTATTGTATTTTCACTTCGTTTTGACTATTCTAACATGAGGAGCATGAAAATAGAAAAAAATTACCAACTAAACAAACTTAACCCTACAATTGTTCAACCTTAACTACTCTCACTGGAAAACTATGAAAACGAAAAAATATATCAAAATTAACAAACCTATTGTATTTCCCTCTTCGTTTTGACTATTCTAACATGAGGAGCATGAAATAGAAAAAAATTACCAACTAAAAAACTTTACCCTACAATTCTTCACACCTTAACTACTCTCACTGGAAAACTATGAAAACGAAAAAATATATCAAAATTAACAAACCTATTGTATTTCCCTCTTCGTTTTGACTATTCTAACATGAGGAGCATGAAATTGAAAAAAATTACCAACTAAACAAACTCTACCCTACAATTCTTCACACCTTAACTACTCTCACTGGAAAACTATGAAAACGAAAAATATATCAAATTTAACAAACCTATTGTATTTCTCCTCGTTTTGACTATTCTAACATGAGGAGCATGAAAAAAGAAAAAATTACCACTAAACAAACTTTACCCTATAATTTTTCACACTTAACTACTCTCACTGGAAAACTATGAAAACAAAAAAATATATCAAAATTAACAAACCTATTGTATTTTCCTCTTCGTTTTGACTATACTAATATGAGGAGCATGAAAATAGAAAAAAATTACCAACTAAACAAACTTTACCCTACAATTCTTCACACCTTAACTACTCTCACTAGGAAAACTATGAAAACGAAAAAATATTCAAAATTATCAATTCTATTGTATATCTCACATCGTTTTGACTATTCTAACATGAGGAGCATGAAAATAGAAAAAAAATTACCAACTAAACAAACTTTACCCTATAATTGCTCACACCTTAACTACTCTCACTGGAAAACTATGAAAACGAAAAAATATATCAAAATTAACAAACCTATTGTATTTCTCTCTTCGTTTTGACTATTCTAACATGAGGAGCATGAAAATAGAAAAAAAATACCAACTGAACAAACTTTAACATATAATTGTTCACACCTTAACTACTCTCACTGAAAAATTATGAAGACGAAAAAATATATCAAAATTAACAAACCTATTGTATTTCCCTCTTCGTTTTGACTATTCTAACATGAGGAGCATGAAAATAGAAAAAAATTACCAACTAAACAAACTTTACCCTACAATTTTTCACACCTTACTACTCTCACTGAAAACTATGGAAACAAAAAATATATCAAAATTATCAATTCTATTGTATTTCTCACATCGTTGTGACTATTCTAACATGAGAAGCATGAAAATAGAAAAAAATTACTAACCAAACATACTTTACCTATATATGTTCAACCTTAACTACTCTCACTGGAAAACTATGAAAACGAAAAAATATATCAAAATTAACAAAACTATTGTATTTCCTTCTTCGTTTTGACTATTCTAACATGAGGAGCATGAAAATAGAAAAAAATTACCAACTAAACAAACTTTACCCTACAATTCTTCACAGCTAACTACTCTCACTGGAAAAACTATAAAAACGAAAAAATATATCAAAATTAACAAACCTATTGTATTTCCCTCTTCGTTTTGACTATTCTAACATGAGGAGCATGAAAATAGAAAAAAATTACCAACTAAACAAACTTTACCCTATAATTGCTCACACCTTAACTACTCTCACTGGAAAACTATGAAAACGAAAAAATATATCAAAATTAACAAACCTATTGAATTTCTCTCTTCGTTTTGACTATTCTAACATGAGGAGCATGAAAAAGAAAAAATACCAACTGAACAAACTTTAACATATAATTGTTCACACCTTAACTACTCTCACTGAAAAATTATGAAACGAAAAATATATCAAAATTAACAACCTATTGTATTTCCCTCTTCGTTTGGACTATTCTAACATGAGGAGCATGAAAATAGAAAAAAATTACCAACTAAAAAACTTTACCCTACAATTCTTCACACCTTAACTACTCTCACTGAAAACTATGAAAACGAAAAAATATATAAAATTATCAATTCTATTGTATTTCTCATTGTTGTGACTATTCTAACATGAGAAGCATGAAAATAGAAAAAAATTAACAACTAAACAAACTTTCCCTATAATTTCACACCTTAACTACTCTCACTGGAAAACTATGAAAAGAAAAATATTTAAAATTAACAAACCTTTGTATTTTCCTTCGTTTTGACTTTCTAACATGAGGAGCATGAAAATAGAAAAAAAATCCAACTGAACAAACTTTAACCCTTAACTATCTCACTGAAAAATTATGAAAACGAAAAAATATATCAAAATTAACAAACCTATTGTATTTCCTTCGTTTTGACTATTCTAACATGAGGAGCATGAAAAAGAAAAAAATTACCAACTAAACAAACTTACCCTACAATTTTTCAAACCTTAACTACTCTCAGGGAAAACTATGAAAACGAAAAAATATATCAAAAATTAACAAACCTATTGTATTTCCCTCTTCGTTTTGACATCTAAATGAGGGCATGAAAATAGAAAAAAATTACCAACTAAACAAACTTTACCCTATAATTGTCACCCTTAACTACTCTCACTGGAAAACTATGAAAACGAAAAAATATATCAAAATTAACAAACCTATTGTATTTCTCTCTTTGTTTTGACTATTCTAACATGAGGACATGAAAATAGAAAAAAAAACCAACTAACAAACTTTAACATATAATTGTTAACCTTAACTACTCTACTGAAAAATTATGAAGACGAATAAATATATCAAAATTAACAAACCTATTGTATTTCCCTCTTCGTTTTGACTATCAAATGAGGAGCATGAAAATAGAAAAAAATTACCAACTAAACAAACTTTACCCTACAATTTTTCAAACCTTAACTACTCTACTGGAAAACTATAAAACGAAAAAAATATATCAAAATTAACAAACCTATTGTATTTCCCTCTTCGTTTTGACTATACTAACATGAGGAGCATGAAAAAAGAAAAAAATTACCAACTAAACAAACTTTACCCTACAATTTTTCACACCTTAACTACTCTCACTGGAAAACTATGGAAACAAAAAATATATCAAAATTATCAATTCTATTGTATTTCTCACATCGTTGTGACTATTCTAACAATAGAAGGATGAAAATAGAAAAAAATTACTAACCAAACATACTTTACCCTATAAATGTTCACACCTTAACTACTCTCACTGGAAAACTATGAAAACGAAAAAATATATCAAAATTAACTAAACTATTGTATTTCCTTCTTCGTTTTGACTATTCTAACATGAGGAGCATGAAAATAGAAAAAAATTACCAACTAAACAAACTTTACCCTACAATTTTCACACTAACTATCTCACTGGAAAACTAT
>JAPFBL010001388.1:0-14760 GCA_026182355.1 Hermatobates lingyangjiaoensis | reverse complement strand
TGTGGTATTTACTCATAAAAATATTACGTCTTCACCATACAGACGTAATATATTACAGTGACGAAAATATATTACGTCTTCACCATAAGGAATTTATTTTACGACGCGTTTCGAACACTTTGTGTTCATCATTAGGAACATCTACAAAATAAAGACAAAATGTGTAAAAAAATGTTTGAGGTTTTATAAAGAAACCAACATTTTACCTAAAATAAAGGAAAACGAGTTACTAATGTTAAAACTATGATATACCGTCTTACCTCGTACATTGCTGCTAAAATGCAGTGTACAAAAAGGTAAGACAGTATATTATAGTTTTAATATTAATAAAACTAACCTCTGTGGTAATGACGAAATGCATGAAAACGAGTTACTAATGTTAAAACTATAATATACCGTCTTACCTCGTACATTGCTGCTAAAATGCAGTGTACAAAGAGGTAAGACGGTATATTATAGTTTTAATATTAATAATACTAACCTCTGTGGTAATGACGAAATGCATGAAAACGAGTTACATTCCTGTCTCAAAAGGGGAGTTCAATGAATGAGGAGTTAACAGACATTATTTCAAAACAAAATGATTGAAAAACATTTTTCGTGAGTTTCCAGCCTTTGAAATTAATAATCTCATTCGTTTTAATTATTGTTTACATCTAAATGAACGGATTTGTAGTTCCTCTAAATTTTTAAAATAATAAATATAATGACGCTATTTAGTTTAACGGTCTGTTGTGTCAGTATATCTATTTCCTCGCAATCTGTTTAGTTTATATGTTGCTTGTTTTTATATCTAAAAATAGACCATTATATCAGAATGAGTTCAGTATTTTTTTTTTATAATTTCATTGAAAAGAAACGTAGTTATAATGACTTTTTACGAATTCAGAACATGCTTTTTTTTTACAGTAAACCAATAATTATATAATACTATAATTTGTTTAATTAACTGAACCTAAAATTAGTAATTTATAAAGAAAATTATAACTAATTAAATTTATAATTAGTAATTAATTAATATTATAAATAAAATTCCTGAAATTTTGTTTTCGGAATAATGAATCATCTGCCCTACTGGTCGGATTTTTTTGCATTTATTTACATTGTTTATATTGACTTAGATATTTTTTTAAGTTAAATAAAATTTTCTTTCAGGTTTATTAAAAAAAATTTGAAATGTGCTAATGAGTTAAGTTGATATATTAGGAAGATATCAAATTGTTAAATCATTTGTTGTGCAATCCGTAATTGTGTGGTATTTACTCATTCTGAGGTAAAATGGATAAACCAACAAAGTTTTCACTGGACCAATCCGTGAGTACCACATCCTTGGTGTCTTCCTGATGATGAACACAAAGTGTTCGAAACGCGTTGAATAAAACTTCATTTGTGTGGAGACTTTTGTTGGTTTATCCATTTTACCTCAGAAATTGTTAAATGTATAAATTAACTCTAATCAAACATATATTATCTAGTGGATTTCATTGTATAACTGATGGTTGTCTAACGAACAAGTGTTTGACTAAGCAAAGAAAATTTACGATATTTATTAACGAATTTTACATTATTTCATTACTTGTGCAATCTGTTAAAGTATGGTATTTACTCATATTGGGGTATTTCAAAAATTACGTCTCCACACGAAAAAAAAGTTTAATATGAAAACTAACTACACCAATACGTTTTGAACATTTTATATTCTCTTTCAGGTTTATATCTAAGAAAAGCATTAATTTTCAGGAGTTTTCAGTTTAATTAAGTCATTTTTCATTCTAATTCCCTTCTTAAAAACCTCAATAGTGCAATTCAACATGCATATGATGTATTCAGTTTCAAATAATTTACTCTAATGTTCTTAAACCTTACAGATATGTATATTTTCTAGTTGTAAACCTGAATAAGAACACTAAGTGTTCAAAACTCATTGTTAGTTATCACAGTGAACTTTTTTTTTGTGTGGAGACGTAACTTTTGTAATTCTCCAATTTTACTTATATATTATGTTTACTTATTGTAAAGTTGAGTTTAGGCCACTCCAAATGTTTTTTTTTTCTTAGTTTTTATTCCTTTTTGGAATTGAATATCTATAGGAAAGACAGGACATCATCTGTCAGTTGACGATATGAAGTTCTCGTCAGATCAGCTAGTGGAATATTAAACAAATAAACTATTAAAGGCCTTAAACGATTTACAATTATTTGGTTGTTAACCCCCTGTGCTGGTTAGGTTTAAAATAACTACCTTGGCAACACTGTTCAGCTTTTGATAAGACTACACGACTCCTTGCCCTGAGTCACGAATGTTGCTCAAACACGTAATTTGAAAATAAACGTTGTACACGCCCCAGGTTTGAACATTTTCACCTTCAAGAACAACAGTCGTTACTTCTGAATACGATTAGATAGTTAATCTATATAGAAGGAGGTGGTCAACCTGGAGATTTTATAACCTTTATCAAAGTAAGAAACCTTCATTTGTTATCAGCAAGCTTTTAATGCTTAATATTTTATTTTATTGATATCATTTAAGTTTATTGCTTTAAAAAAGAAGCAATATATACAAGAAATATTTTTTTATAGCTAGTCTGTTTATTGTAGGGTAAAAAATTAATGTAGTAGTCTCCGCATATAGAAGTTTAATAATATATATACAACTTTTTCGAACACGTAGTGTTCTCTTCAGGTATGGAGCTAAAAAAAACAATAACATAAGAGAGTTATCTATAGTATAAAATAAATGGTTCAAAATTCATTTATAAATGGTTCAAGTTCAAAATAAAATAATGAAACAGGGATGTACATTCCCAGGGGTAAGTGTCTGAGCCAACTGACTAGAAATAGGATGGAAGTGTATAGGGGTATGGAATCAGAATATTATTGTTTTTTAATGGATAGCAGTTGCATAAGATATAAACATTTTAATTTATGACGGAATCTGAAAGAATTTGAGGAGGATACATGACCAGTGTCCGTTGCAATGTCTTAAACACAATACTTCGGTGCGACTTCGGTGTTCAAACGACTTTGAACTTAAACAAATCGGGTTTCCAACACAGATTTTGAGCAAATTATGCTTCTATAATTCGAACATAATTTTGAAACTCAAACATCGGAATTACTATATATTTAGTAATGCACTTTTATTTGTTTATATACACGTTTTTATATAGAGAAACCTACAATTTTTTTTTTAAAAGAAAATAACACATGTATATTCATTGATTGTGAGATCTGTTGTTGTGTGATATTTACTCATATTGGGGGAATTTCAAAAAATTATATCTCCACACAAAAAAAAAACTTTATATGAAAACTAACAACGTATTTCGAACAATTAACTGTTCTTCTTAAGGTTTAAATCTGCACTCTTGAGATGTCAACTTGAAGAAGAACACTAAGTTTTCGAAACACGTTGTTAGTTTTCATATTAATTTTTATTTTTGTGTGGAGAAAGTAACTTTTTGAAATTCCCCGACACATATATATGATCTGATCTAACTAATTATCCCATATTAGTATTATTATACTATTATATAATAGTATATAATTATATTATATAATATAATAGTATACCATATTATACTATTATGTATTAGTATGGGAAAATTAGTTTTCGTTTTCAACGAAATTGGTTGTCGACCAAAATTCTGGGACGAATCATGGTCCTTAATCAAAGTAACGCTCTATTTCTATTTTTTGAATGGGATTACGTTTATGGAGATAGATGGATACTATTTATGCATACTAATTTATGGATGTTTATGGATACTAATCAACTGATTAAAATATATATTAATATATATTTTAATTTATATATTGTCGACCAAAATTCTGGGACGAATCATGGTCCTTAATCAAAGTAGCGCTGTATTTTCAATTTTTTGAATGGGATTACGTTTATGGAGATAGATGGATACTATTTATGGACACTAATTTATGGATGTTTATGGATACTAATCAACTGATTAAAATATATATTAATATATATTTTAATATATATATTGTCGACCAAAATTCTGGGACGAATCATGGTCCTTAATCAAAGTAGCGCTGTATTTCAATTTTTTGAATGGGATTACGTTTATGGAGATAGATGGATACTATTTATGCATACTAATTTATGGATGTTTATGGATACTAATCAACTGATTAAAATATATATTAATATATATTTTAATATATATATTGTCGACCAAAATTCTGGGACGAATCATGGTCCTTAATCAAAGTACGCTGTATTTCAATTTTTTGAATGGGATTACGTTTATGGAGATAGATGGAACTATTTATGGAAACTAATTTATGGATGTTTATGGATACTAATCAATGATTAAAAAATATATATTAATATATATTTTAATATATATATTGTTGACCAAAATTCTGGGACGAATCATGGTCCTTAAATCAAAGTAGCGCTGTATTTCAATTTTTTGAATGGGATTACGTTTATGGAGAAGATGGATATAAACACTAATTTAGGATGGTTTATGGATACTAATCAACTGATTAAAATATATATTAATATATATTTTAATATATATATTGTCGACCAAAATTCTGGGACGAATCATGGTCCTTAATCAAAGTAGCGCTGTATTTTCAATTTTTTTGAATGGGATTACGTTTATGGAGATAGATGGATACTATTTATGGAACTAATTTTGGATGTTTATGGATACTAATCAATGATTAAAATATATATTAATATATATTTTAATATATATATTGTCGACCAAAATTCTGGGACGAATCATGGTCCTTAATCAAAGTAGCGCTGTATTTCAATTTTTTGAATGGGATTACGTTTATGGAGATAGATGGATACTATTTATGCATACTAATTTATGGATGTTTATGGATACTAATCAACTGATTAAAAATATATATTAATATATATTTTAATATATATATTGTTGACCAAAATTCTGTGACGAATCATGGTCCTTAATCAAAGTAGCGCTGTATTTCAATTTTTTGAATGGGATTACGTTTATGGAGATAGATGGATACTATTTATGAACTAATTTATGGATGTTTTGGATACTAATCAATGATTAAAATAAATATTAATATATATTTTTAATTATATAATTGTGACCAAAATTCTGGGACGAATCATGGTCCTTAATCAAAGTAGCGCTGTATTTCAATTTTTTGAATGGGATTACGTTTATGGAGAAGATGGATACTATTTATGGACACTAATTTATGGATGTTTATGGATACTAATCAACTGATTAAAATATATATTAATATATATTTTAATATATATATTGGTCGACCAAAATTCTGGGACGAATATGGTCCTTAATCAAAGTAGCGCTGTATTTCAATTTTTTGAATGGGATTACGTTTATGGAGATAGATGGATACTATTTATGGACACTAATTTATGGATGTTTATGGATACTAATCAACTGATTAAAATATAATTAAATATATATTTTAATATATATATTGTCAACCAAAAATTCTGGGACGAATCATGGTCCTTAATCAAAGTAGCGCTGTATTTCAATTTTTTGAATGGGATTACGTTTATGGAGATAGATGGATACTAATTTAGGAACTAATTTATGGATGTTTATGGATACTAATCAATGATTAAAATATATATTAAATATTATTTTAATATATATATTGTCGACCAAAATTCTGGGACGAATCATGGTCCTTAATCAAAGTAGCGCTGTATTTCAATTTTTTGAATGGGATTACGTTTATGGAGATAGATGGATACTATTTATGGAATAATTTATGGTGTTTATGGATTAATCAACCTGATTAAAATATATATTAATATATATTTTAATATATATATTGTTTGACCAAAATTCTGGGACAATCATGGTCCTTAATCAAAGTAGCGCTGTATTTCAAATTTTTTGAATGGGATTACGTTTATGGAGATAGATGGATACTATTTATGGACACTAATTTTATGGATGTTTATGGATACTAATCAACTGATTAAAATATATATTAATATATATTTTAATATATATATTGTCGACCAAAATTCTGGGAGAATCATGGTCCTTAATCAAAGTAGCGCGTATTTCAATTTTTTGAATGGGATTACGTTTATGGAGATAGATGGATACTATTTATGGACACTAATTTATGGATGTTTATGGATACTAATCAACTGATTAAAATATATATTAAATTATTTTTAATAATATATTGTCGACCAAAATTTGGGACGAATCATGGTCCTTAATCAAAGTAGCGCGTATTTCAATTTTTTGAATGGGATTAAAGTTTTATGGAGATAGATGGATACTATTTATGGACACTAATTTATGGATGTTTATGGATACTAATCAACTGATTAAATATATATTAATATATATTTTAATATATATATTGTCGACCAAAATTCTGGGACGAATCATGGTCCTTAATCAAAGTAACGCTGTATTTCAATTTTTTAATGGGATTACGTTTTATGGAGATAAATGGATACTATTTATGGACATAATTTATGGATGTTTAGGATACTAATCAACTGATTAAAAATATATAATTAATATATATTTTAATATATATATTGTCGACCAAAAATTCTGGGACGAATCATGGTCCTTAATCAAAGTAACGCTGTATTTCAATTTTTGAATGGGATTACGTTTATGGAGATAGATGGATACTATTTATGGACACTAATTTATGGATGTTTATGGATACTAATCAACTGATTAAAATATATATTAATATATATTTTAATATATATATTGTCGACCAAAATTCTGGGACGAATCATGGTCCTTAATCAAAGTAACGCTGTATTTCAATTTTTTGAATGGGATTACGTTTATGGAGATAGATGGATACTATTTATGGACACTAATTTATGGATGTTTATGGATACTAATCAACTGATTAAAATATATATTAATATATATTTTAATATATATATTGTCGACCAAAATTCTGGGACGAATCAAGGTCCTTAATCAAAGTAGCGCTGTATTTCAATTTTTTTGAATGGGAATTACGTTTATGGAGATAGATGGATACTATTTAGGACACAAATTTATGGATGTTTATGGATATAATCAACTGATTAAAAATAAATTAATATATATTTTTAATATATATATTGTCGAACCAAATTCTGGGACGAATCAAGGTCCTTAATCAAAGTAGCGCTGTATTTCAATTTTTTTGAATGGGATTACGTTTATGGAGATAGATGGATACTATTTATGGACACTAATTTATGGATGTTTATGGATACTAATCAACTGATTAAAATATATAAATATATATTTTAATATATATATTGTCGACCAAAATTCTGGGACGAATCATGGTCCTTAATCAAAGTAACGCTGTATTTCAATTTTTTTGAATGGGATTACGTTTATGGAGATAGATGGATACTATTTATGGACACTAATTTAATGGATGTTTATGGATACTAATCAACTGATTAAAAATATATATTAATATATATTTTAATATATATATTGTCGACCAAAATTTCTGGGACGAATCATGGTCCTTAATCAAAGTAGCGCTGTATTTCAATTTTTTGAATGGGATTACGTTTATGGAGATAGATGGATACTATTTATGGACACTAATTTTATGGATGTTTATGGATTACTAATCAACTGATTAAAATAATATTAATATATATTTAATATATATATTTCGACCAAAATTCTGGGACGAATCAAGGTCCTTAATCAAAGTAGCGCTGTATTTCAATTTTTGAATGGGATTACGTTTATGGAGATAGATGGATACTATTTATGGACACTAATTTAGGATGTTTATGGATACTAATCAACTGATTAAAATATATATTAATATATATTTTAATATATTATTGTCGACCAAAATTCTGGGACGAATCATGGTCCTTAATCCAAAGTACGCTGTATTTCAATTTTTTTAATGGGATTACGTTTTATGGAGATAATTAATATTATTTTATTGGTTTTAATTTATGGTTTTATGGTACTAATAATGATTAAAAATATATTAATATAATTTTTTTTTTTTTGGAAAATTTGGACGTTCTTGGTTTTAATAAAGTTTTTTATTTAAATTTTTTTGAATGGGATTATTTTTATGGGATTAATGGATTTTTTTTATGGAACTAATTTTTGGATTTTAATTTTACTAATCAATTTTTAAATATTATTTTAATATTTATTTTAATATTTTTTAATTTTTTTGGAAAATTTTGGGGAATTTCATTTGGTCCTTAATTGGTTTTTGGTTGTATTTCTATTTTTGTTTAATGGGATTACTTTTGGAGATAGATGGATACTATTTATGGACACTAATTTATGGATGTTTATGGATACTAATCAACTGATTAAAATATATATTAATATATATTTTAATATATATATTGTCGACCAAAATTCTGGGACGAATCATGGTCCTTAATAAAAGTAACGCTGTATTTCAATTTTTTGAATGGGAATTAAGTTTATGGAGATAATGGATACTATTTATGGACACTAATTTATGGAATTTTATGGAATACTAATCAACTGATTAAAAATATATTAATAATATATTTTAATATATATATTGCGACCAAAATTCTGGGGACGAATCATGGTCCTTAATCAAAGTAACGCTGTATTTCAATTTTTTGAATGGGATTACGTTTATGGAGATAAATGGATACTATTTATGGACACTAATTTATGGATTTTATGGATACTAATCAACTGATTAAAATATATATTAATATATATTTTAATATATATATTGTCGACCAAAAATTCTGGGACGAATCATGGTCCTTAATCAAAGTAGCGCTGTATTTCAATTTTTTGAATGGGATTACGTTTATGGGATAAATGGATACTATTTATGGACACTAATTTATGGATGTTTATGGTTACTAATCAACTGATTAAAATTTATATTAATATATATTTTAATATATATATTGTCGACCAAAATTTGGGACGAATCATGGTCCTTAATCAAAGTAGCGCTGTATTTCAATTTTTTGAATGGGATTACGTTTATGGAGATAGATGGATACTATTTATGGACACTAATTTATGGATGTTTATGGATACTAATCAACTGATTAAAATATATATTAATATATTATTTTAATATATATATTGTCGACCAAAATTCTGGGACGAATCAGGTCCTTAATCAAAGTAGCGCTGTATTTCAATTTTTTGAATGGGATTACGTTTATGGAGATAGATGGATTACTATTTATGGACACTAATTTATGGATGTTTATGGATACTAATCAACTGATTAAAATATATATTAATATATATTTTAATATATATATTGTCGACCAAAATTCTGGGACGAATCATGGTCCTTAATCAAAGTAACGCTGTATTTTCAATTTTTTGAATGGGATTACGTTTATGGAGATAGATGGATACTATTTATGGACACTAATTTATGGATGTTTATGGATACTAATCAACTGATTAAAATATATATTAATATATATTTTAATATATTATTGTCGACCAAAATTTGGGACGAATCATGGTCCTTAATCAAAGTAACGCTGTATTTCAATTTTTTGAATGGGATTACGTTTTGGAGATAGATGGATACTATTTATGGACACTAATTTATGGATGTTTTATGGATACTAATCAACTGATTAAAATATATATTAATATATATTTTAATATATATTGTCGACCAAAATTCTGGGACGAATCATGGTCCTTAATCAAAGTAGCGCTGTATTTCAATTTTTTTGAATGGGATTACGTTTATGGAGATGATGGATACTATTTATGGACACTAATTTATGGATGTTTATGGATACTAATTTAACTGATTAAAATATTATTAATATATATTTTAAATATATATATTGTCGACCAAAATTCTGGGACGAATCAAGGTCCTTAATCAAATTAGCGCTGTATTTCAATTTTTTGAATGGGATTACGTTTATGGAGATAGATGGATTTATTTATGGACACTAATTTTATGGAATTTTATGGATACTAATCAACTGATTAAAATATATTAATATATATTTTAATATATATATTGTCGACCAAAATTCTGGGACGAATCATGGTCCTTAATCAAAGTAGCGCTGTATTTCAATTTTTTGAATGGGATTACGTTTATGGAGATAGATGGATACTATTTATGGACACTAATTTATGGATGTTTATGGATACTAATCAACTGATTAAAATATTTTTAATATATATTTTAATATATATATTTGTCGACCAAAATTCTGGGACGAATCATGGTCCTTAATCAAAGTAGCGCTGTATTTCAATTTTTTGAATGGGATTACGTTTATGGAGATAGATGGATACTATTTATGCATACTAATTTATGGATGTTTATGGATACTAATCAACTGATTAAAAATATATTAATATATATTTTAATATATTATTGTCGACCAAAATTCTGTGACGAATCATGGTCCTTAATCAAAGTAGCGCTGTATTTCAATTTTTTGAATGGGATTACGTTTATGGAGATAGATGGATACTATTTATGGACACTAATTTATGGATGTTTATGGATACTAATCAACTGATTAAAATATATATTAATATATATTTTAATATATATATTGTCGACCAAAATTCTGGGACGAATCATGGTCCTTAATCAAAGTAGCGCTGTATTTCAATTTTTTGAATGGGAACGTTTTATGGAGATAGATGGATACTATTTATGGACACTAATTTATGGATGTTTATGGATACTAATCAACTGATTAAAATATATATTAATATATATTTTAATATATATATTGTCGACCAAAATTCTGGGACGAATCATGGTCCTTAATCAAAGTAGCGCTGTATTTCAATTTTTTGAATGGGATTACGTTTATGGAGATAGATGGATACTATTTATGGACACTAATTTATGGATGTTTATGGATACTAATCAACTGATTAAAATATATATTAATATATATTTTAATATATATATTGTCGACCAAAATTCTGGGACGAATCAAGGTCCTTAATCAATGTAGCGCTGTATTTCAATTTTTTGAATGGGATTACGTTTATGGAGATAGATGGATACTATTTATGGACACTAATTTATGGATGTTTATGGATACTAATCAACTGATTAAAAATATATTAATATATTTTTAATATATATATTGTCGACCAAAATTCTGGACGAATCATGGTCCTTAATCAAAGTAGCGCTGTATTTCAATTTTTTGAATGGGATTACGTTTATGGAGATAGATGGATACTATTTATGGACACTAATTTATGGATGTTTATGGATACTAATCAACTGATTAAAATATATATTAATATATATTTTAATATATATATTGTCGACCAAAATTCTGGGACGAATCATGGTCCTTAATCAAAGTAACGCTGTATTTCAATTTTTTGAATGGGATTACGTTTATGGAGATAGATGGATACTATTTATGGACACTAATTTATGGATGTTTATAGATACTAATCAACTGATTAAAATATATATTAATATATATTTTTAATATATATTTGTCGACCAAAATTCTGGGACGAATCATGGTCCTTAATCAAAGTAGCGCTGTATTTCAATTTTTTGAATGGGATTACGTTTATGGAGATAGATGGATACTATTTATGGACACTAATTTATGGATGTTTTATGGTACTAATCAACTGATTAAAATATATATTAATATATTTTTAATATATATATTGTCGACCAAAATTCTGGGACGAATCATGGTCCTTAATCAAAGTAGCGCTGTATTTCAATTTTTTGAATGGGATTACGTTTATGGAGATAGATGGATACTATTTATGGACACTAATTTATGGATGTTTATGGATACTAATCAAATGATTAAAATATATATTAATATATATTTTAATATATATATTGTCGACCAAAATTCTGGGACGAATCATGGTCCTTAATCAAAGTAGCGCTGTATTTCAATTTTTTGAATGGGATTTACGTTTATGGAGATAGATGGATACTATTTATGGACACTAATTTATGGATGTTTATGGATACTAATCAACTGATTAAAATATATATTAATATATTTTTAATTATATATATTGTCGACCAAAATTCTGGGACGAATCATGGTCCTTAATCAAAGTAACGCTGTATTTCAATTTTTTGAATGGGGATTACGTTTATGGAGATAGATGGATACTATTTTATGGACACTAATTTATGGATGTTTATGGATGCTAATCAACTGATTAAAATATATAATTAATATATATTTTAAATATATATTGTCGAACCAAAATTCTTGGACGAATCATGGTCCTTAATCAAAAGTAACGCTGTATTTCACTTTTTTGAATGGGATTACGTTTATGGAGATAGATGGATACTATTTATGGACACTAATTTATGGATGTTTATTGGATTACTAATCAACTGATTAAAATATATATTAATATATATTTTAATATATATATTGTCGACCAAAATCCTGGGACGAATTATGGTCCTTAATCAAAGCAGCGATTAAGCACTATTTATTTTTTGAATGCAAATAAATGCTATCCTTTATTTATAAATTTATCCTATTATAAATTTACTAGTAATTTTTTTTATTCAGTAAAATTACTGTTCTTTTCTAATAAATTAATACTATAACTTCAGTATGAGGCATATTTTGCTACCGTGCTTTTTTTTTTTAATTACTAGTAGTAGTAGTAAGGCAACCTTTAGGTTGCCGTGGCTGTCCAAGGGAACACACATAGGTTGAACATTGAGCCCTACATTTTATCTTACTCAAGTAATATAATTAAGGAATTAATGTAAGGAATGCCATGTAAAAATGTACAGTATAATTTGTATCTTCTGATAAAAATAACTTTAGAATTTAAAAATACAAAAACGAAAATTAATGATTAGTTCTTGTTTAGAAAATGTTAATTTTAGGTGGCGAATGGTTCAGTAAAATCTATGTTATATTTAAGGATCTTACGAGTATGCCATGATCTGTCTCTTCGGCTATAGTGGAACTCTTCCCACCGTCTTTCAGAGTAAACTAAGTTATTTTAGAGGAAGGATCTTTAGCAAATACCTGACATTGCACAGGCTCGGGATCGACTGTACTATGTTTGTAGAAATCTTCATCTATCAAAAGTAAACAAAACTAATACTGAAAAAGTGATTAATATATATTTTAGAATAGTTTGATTTATATTAAAAAAAGATTCCTTTAACAATTTTTAATTGACAAAGGCATCCATCATGTTTCTAAAATTGGTCTTACGTAAAAGATCTGCCTAACTCAAGTGTAATTTGGAGTAGGGATCTTTAACGAGTACCTGACATCGTACAGTCTCAGGCCTGATGGTTTTAACGTCCTCTCCGAAGACGACGTGCTCAGATTTATTCACCTACCATGTGAATAAATAGAGGGTCAGGTGGGTATTGAACCCCGAGCCTACCTGTTCAAAGGCGAGTACTTTAATCACTGTGCTAACCTGACACCTTAATTACTCTAGCAAATAATCACTTTAAAAGAGATGGAGTTTATAAATGACTTGATACTGTAGATAAACGATAATTAAAGCATTTGACTAATTAAGCATTTTCAGCTTGACGTTTTTATAAAAAAAAACAACTAATTAAACAAAAATAAGAGTCACGTGACAAGGCTGTATATATATAAATAATATATATATATATATTATATATAATATATATAATATATATATATATATTATTAAAATAAGCAGCAGCTTCTGCATTGACCAGTTTTCTTGTTGACACTCTCTAGTTTTCGTATGACTTTGCGGTGAGACTCTGGTAGCTTCCAAAGAAGGTTAGCAAAAGACATTAACACACACGATAAACATAGGTCAAACACGAAAAACTAAAATTAACAAACTAAATAAAAATGCGTACAAGCTTTCGGCTCTCATTCGCCATCTTCAGGTATAAGCTAAACATAAATAAGTCTAATGCACTATAGTTAGAATAAAAAAAATGTTTGAACAATGCCTACAAAATTACTGTACTATAGGAAGTGAATCTAAGGTGGGGAGAGGGGAAGGGAGGTATGCATGGCGACAGGGTCGGCCAAAAACTACCTGTGGTTCGTTCACCTACCCGTCTCCCTTACAAGCTTGAAAGTATTGTCAAAATTCTTAAGACTAGGATATACATTTTAATATATATATAATTATATATATATATATATATGCCTAAATTGTTCGTTTACACATACATAGCAAATATATAAGAAAATTAATGAATAATTTCTGGCTAGTCAACATTTCTGTGTTGTGTAAACACAACATAGTTGACTTTCCCAAGGATATATTTTTAATGAACACTGAATGCAGTTTGCAACATGCGAGCTGTACAATACTTGAAAGAAATCACTCCTGTACATCATGGTAACATTGAATGAATACGACTAGTCATTTTAATTTCAATTTAAATTAAAATACTCGTGTTTTAAATATAATTTTGAGTAATTTCCTACTATTTAATGTGTAGAAGATTGAACATGTTATTTGTACCGTTCCTTTTTAAATGATTATTTAATGTTATTCTTCAAATGTTCGTTTAAATAAACGTGCTTGAAGAAGAAAAAAAAAGTTTAAAGGTTTTTTCGTAATAATGTTAAAAGATTTTTAGAAATAATGCGAATGAAAAGGTTGAAAATAAGGGAAGCTGAGAGGAGGGTTGTTAGATGAAACTGCAAGTCAAGTGGGATGGTATTATCGATTGAGGAGAAGTAGGCCGCAGAGATATCTGTGAACTTACCCCTCGTCTCCTCCAGAGATGAACAATCTCG
>JAPFBL010001387.1:0-14685 GCA_026182355.1 Hermatobates lingyangjiaoensis | reverse complement strand
TAATTAATTATTCCCTTCCCCTCCATCTACCACTATAATAGAGTTAATTAGTTATGTGTGATAGATTGTCATTTTCAATTTGAAAAGAATTATTATATACAAAAAATTTGGTCTTGCTATGGGTAACTGTTTATCCCCCCTCTAAGTAATTTATATATGGAGTTTTTTTGAGAGTAAAATGTTAAGCTCAATTTTTGCCCAAAAAATGTTAAATGGTATAGATATGTTGACGATAATTCTTTGCATTTGTCCCAATTCTTTAAATAAAGTTGATTTCCTAACAAAATTGAATTCATTAGTGCCGACAATCAAATTCACAATGGAAGAAGAAATAAGTGGTAATTTGCCCTTCTTAGATGTCCTGATCCATAGGTTACCTAATGAGTTACGCTTTAGTGTATATAGAAAACCTACGAATGTACTTGCATACGTTCACTTTTATTCTTCGCATCCAAAAAATGTTAAAATTTCTGTTTTTAGAAATATGTTTTTGAGAGCTTTAAGGGTTTCCTCTCCTGAATTTCTTAATGAAGAGATTAATAACATTAGGTCAATTGCCCTTTCATTAAAATACCCCTCTTCTTATATCGATTTAGCTTTGAAGGGTGCTAAAAAAACTTTCTCTAATACTTCAAAAGAGCCCCTTTTATTATCAAATTCTATAGTTTTGCCATACCACGAATCATTGGACCCCCTTCCAAGATTAGCCAAACAACTTAATTTTAATATAGTGTTTTCTAATCGTAATAACGTGGGTAATATTTTAATAAAAAACTCTCCAAGCGAATTGGAGTCCGCTGGTATTTATAAAATTCCGTGCAAAAATTGCCATAAAATTTATATTGGTCAAACCGGTAAATCATTAAAAACACGTGTAAAACAACACCAATATAACGTAAGTAGACAGGAAAACAGTAGTGCCTTATTCTTGCATATAAAAAATGAAAATCATCATATTGATTGGACAGGAGCTAAATTTATTACCTATGAAAAATCAATGTTGTTAAGAAATATTATTGAATCGTCTCTAATTAAATTTAATAGATCTAATATTATAAACATTAGTAACGGTCTCTTCAAACTTGATACTTTCGTCACGAGGGCAATAGCCTCTTCAAAGAGGGTTGACAGCTAGCGGATAGTTTTTTTACTTTTTCTTACTGTACTCCTTTGTTTCCCCAAACATCCCTTTCTGGACATTAGTCCTTTCCTGTGCTTTCACCCTTTTAAAATACCACTCTTCCCTCCCACTCTTCTCAACTCCTCACCAGATGTTTTCTGCATCTAGTGTTCAGTTGGGTTTTTGACTCTGACGAAGACCGCTTGTTACGGTTGAAAGATCTTAGTCTTGTTTTCCCATTTCTTATTGTGGTTTGATCATATATATACATAGGTGTGTTCTGTAATCAGGATACGGTCAATTTTCTAGGATAAAAAAACAAACTCTCGTTGCCAACGTTTCGGTTTTATTTAAAACCTTTTTCATAGATCTACAAACAAAAGATAATAAGAAATCATATATCAACATCAAACATATACATAATATGAAAATGGATTGTTACAACTTATGAATATTACAAGCAGAAATATTTCAGAGATACATAAAACAATATTACTTACAGAAGTAAGGATTTTTTAAGTAAGAAAATGAAATTTAGATTATTTAAAGGAACAGCAATCTTAAACAAACTTCAAAAAATTCAAAAATCAAAAAATTCTTACTTCTGCCTATGTAAAAGATTTTAAAATAAAACCGAAACGTCGGCAATGAGAGTTTGATTTTTGACCTAGAAAATTGGACCTAATCCCGATTAGATAACACACCTATTCTATGAAACGGCCGATATATTATTGAATCTGTGATATATATATATATATATATATCAGTTTCGCGCTCCGTTCTTCGACGTGGGGAGATCTCTCTCACTTCGTCCTCTCTTCAAGTCTACTCTCCTGATGACGTACAACAGTTCGAAATATTGAATTCTGTAAGTTTTCTTTGTATTGTCTTTTCTGTGTCGTGCTTTGTGTAATTTAAAGTTATATATATATATATGTTTTGTTGAATGGCCTTTGTACTGTGGCATGAATAAATTTCATTGTCCATCTTTAAAGTTTTCTCATGAATACTTCAGTTTGAGAAAACTCAAGTTCTAGGTTCAAATTCATAGGTTTTTAAGTTTGAGAAAACTTGAAAGATGGATAATGAAATTTATTCATGCCACAGTACAAAGGTCATTCAACAAAACATGTGTAAAAAAACGATTGCTCCCCAAATTTACAAATATATATATATATATATATATATATGATCAAACCACAATAAGAAATGGGAAAACAAGATTAAGATCTTTCAACCGTAACAAGGCGGTCTTCGTCAGAGTCAAAAACCCTGTCAAATGGTTTTTGACTCTGACGAAGACCTCTTAATAACACGTGTTATTTCACGTGTTTTATGTGAAATTTATATATATATATATATATATATATATATAATATAGTTTTTTACTCATTAGTTGTGCAATGAGTTATTTTGTGATATTCACTCATACTCGAGGGGTAAAACGGTAATTCAAAGTCCTCATACAAAGGAAATTTTTTATTTAAACTATGCGTTTCAAACACTTCGTGTTCATCATTAAATAAACTTCAAATATAGACAGTGGAGGACAGGCCACTGATGATGAACACGAAACGTTTGAAACGCGTGGTTTAAATAAAAGATTTCCTTTGTGTAGAGACTTCGAATTATCGCCCCCCCCCCCCTCAAATGTTTTTCATATCTTTTTTATTTTTTTTCTTTTTTAAAAAAGAAATAAAATTATATTTACTAAAATGAATTATTCAATTTTCTAACTCGAATAAATTTCTCATTAAGAGTAGCCCTTTATAAAGGGATAAAAGGGGAAATTTTCCAGTTGAAAGGTAGCACAAAGTATATAATTTTGCTATAAAAGCAAGGTATAGGGAGTTTAATGAATTTATGTGCACACATGAGAGAATTCGGTGTGCGCGTGCTCGCTAACTGAGTTCATTGACTCTGTTAGTGACAGATAAAAGGCCAATGTTTGCTTGCTCTAACAGGTAAGTTAGATTTTGTTAAAAGAGGGGGCATCCAAGCTAAATTAAACACGATTTCAACAGTAGAACGGATTGGCCCAAATAAACACCGAATATTGAACCAGCTTTCATAGACTTGGATGTAGATAGTACTTCTAGAATCAGTTCTATGTCTAATTGACAAAATTAAGTCATGCTGTGTTTCAACTCTTGTCTTTTGTAATACAGTGGAACCTCGTAATCAGCACTAGTCCAGGCCTTTTTAAATTAGATGAATTTCTAAATGAATGAATCGTTAAACAAATCAAGACTATTTCTAATATAATAGGGAAAAATACTTTCAATGATGCCAATTTTTATTCAATTTTAAATCAAAATTAATAACCTGCCCACAACTTGTATTCACTTGCTCTCAGATGACGTGACGTGATAGACGAAAGGTCTCAGAGCGATTATCTTCAATTTAATATTGTAAAGAGTTACCCGAATATTTATATTACGTGTTATTGCGACAAATTTGTACATATTATATATATATATATATATATATTTGGGTTACTTGCCGTTGCGTCTACAACGTGCTTGGTCTCCCATTCTCTTTTCTCCTGAAGACGGATTACCCAAAAATTTGAGTCTGTAAGTGTGTTTCCCTACTTTGTGTGTTGCTCTTTGTTAATCTCGAACTCGTATATATATATATATATATAATATATATATATATATATATAAGATCAAAATTGAAGATAGTTAGCACATAAAGTAAAGAAACACACTTACAAACTCAATTTTTCTGGCAATACGTCTTCAGGAGAAAAGAGAAAGGGCTCTTCTACATCTACTTCTACGAGAAAGGGTACTTCTATATATATATATATATATATATATCTTAGGTGTTGCTGGTCTGGATACTGGGAGGTGACTGAGTGTCGGCTTGGCGAGTAGCTGGTGGTTGGTCACCTACAAGCTGCAGTGTGCGTGAAACCCCACGCATATATTTATATATATAGAAGTACATATGTACAAAAAATCTATAGTGGTGAATTTTATCCAGAAATAAGCTTTTTGAACACTATAGTATACTGTACTCGTACTTAACATTTAGAAAAGCAATCTGAACGTTTGGAAGTATGTTAGATACCTTGTTATGTGGAGAATATATTTACTGTGTACTAAATTATACATTAGAACCTCCTAGTACAAGTGGCTCATTGTACGATCAATTCGCTTTACGAGCAGCCAATCGTAAGAATGCTTGTTTTGTACGAGCGAGCCCCTTCCTCACGCCTTGATCGTCTCTGTTTTTAGTTTATTAGCTTAATTAAAACATTATTTTTTCTTCCATGCATTTTTAATTCATATTAAATATAAAGTATTGTTTTTTTTTCAAATTGAATCTTTTCTGTTTAAAAATAAACATAAAAAACTGGAGTGGCCTGCACTCAACTTTACTACAAGTAAACTTAATATAAAACTTCTTGGGTATGCAATATATAATGTCTTATTTAAGCAATATTTGTCTAAATGGGAGATGTTTATTAGTCTTTCATTCCTGAGGTAGTACAGATAGTGATTGAACCACTTATCAATAGATAAGCCTTTTTTGTATGTCACACAATTAATGGATATACAATCATTAGTATAACTACAGCAGTAATAACATTATGAAAACCCAAAGTGAAAATTCGCTTATACTAAATAATCTCCTACAAGGGAGCATGGCTTTTGCTCCAATAGCCCGTGGATTTCTTACATAGTTTATCTGACCTCTTTCTATATTTAATACTTAAGACAAATTTTCCCATTTATAACTTGAAAATATTTTCAGTATTTTAAAAACATTACAAAGTTTTTGTCTGAAATGCCAAAAACATGTAAGAAAAAATGTCGTTTTCAGATAATTTTTAATTTAAGATGTAGGATAATTTCATTTATTATTTTTAAAAGAATTTTTTTTTTTAAGACAATGTAAACAATGATCTCTTAGTCTGGGATAAACAAACAGTTTTTATAGCTTTATTGCACTTTACCGTAATTGAAATTTCATTAATTTTTTTTTTATGAATTGCTAATTTTTTGTTCCATTTCCTACCTTTATCCTACTTTAACGTCCCTTTGGCGAATGTAATTTTGAAAAAAATTATCTCATCTCATCCTCTACATAATGTTTTATGTTTAACCATAGTTTCACTTTCATCCGTCAAACGGTATGACTTGTAAAGCTCTCACAAGGTTTGAGATTGAATTATAAGTAAAAATTTTTAGATTTTATTAGAAAAAAATATTTCCCGTAGTTTTAAAATTCTGAATATATTTTTCGTTTGTTCTATTTGTAATATCAAAGATAATGCCAAAATTTTAAACCTCTAGCATTAGCAGTTTAGGAGAAAAAAATGGTTTCTAAAAACCTGTTTTTGGCAAAAAAAAGTGACTTTTTCGTCATGCGTAATTCTTCCCAAACAATAGGGATCTTCTTCCCTATGAGGCCCAATTTTGTGTAAAATTTCAACTTGATCCATCAAAGATTCTGGACCGTAGCGTGGTAACAAGCAATGCTAACATACTCACCCACCCACACGCACACACATCATCGAGAAAACTTCATAAAACGACTTCTGGGACCTCAAAACATGTAATTCCGTCAAAATCTCGAGATCGACTTTTTTCACGATCACTATACTTTTCTTATAGTAAAGTAAAAACAGGCATTTTTACTTTACTATAAGTAAAAAAGTATAGTGATCGTGAAAAAATTCGATCTCGAGATTTTGACGGAATTACATGTTTTGAGGTCCCAGAAGTCGTTTTATGACGTTTTTACGATGATGTCTGTGTGTGTGTGTGTGGGTGGGTGGGTGGGTGGATGGGTGGGTGGGTGGGTGGGTGGGTGAGTGTGTTAGCATTGCTTGTTACCACGCTACGGTCCAGAATCTTTGATGGATCAAGTTGATATTTTACACAAAAATGGGCCTCATAAAGACGAAGATCCCTATTGTTTGCGAAGAATTATGCATGATGGGAAAGTCACTTTTTTTGCCAAAAACCATTTTTTTTAAAACATTTATTTCTCCTAAACTGATAACCCTAGAGTTTTGAAATTTTGACATTATCTTTGAAGTTACAAATCGAACAAACGAAAAATATATTCAGAATTTTAAAACAACAGGAAATATTTTTTTTTCAATAAAATGTAAAAATTTTGACTTATAATTCAATCTCAAACCTTGTGAGAGCGATACAAGCCATACTCTTTGACGGACAAAGATGAAACTATGCCTATAAATAGAACATTATATGGAGAATGAGTTGAGATATTTTTTTCTAAAATTACATTCGCTAAACGGTCGTTACAGTACGATTTGTGTTTTCAGAAAATGTTTTTTTGACGCTAAACGGCTCGTTAAAAAATAATGAAAATTTGACCAAAAATGGAACAAAAGAGTAGCAATTCATAAAAAAAAAATCATGAAGTTTCAATTACGGGAAAGAGCAATAATGATATAAAAACTCTTTGTTTACCCTAGACTAAGAGATCACCTGCTATACTTGTCGAATTTTTTGTATTTTTACTTTACTATAAGTAAAGTATAGTGATCGTGAAAAAATTCGATCTCGAGATTTTGACGGAATTACATGTTTTGAGGTCCCAGAAGTCGTTTTATGAAGTTTTTACGATGATGTCTGTGTGTGTGGTGGGTGGGTGGGGTGGGTGGTGGGTGGTGGGTGGGTGGGTGGGTGGGTGGGTGGGTTGCGTGTGTTAGCATTGCTTGTTACCACGCTACGGTCCAGAATCTTTGATGGATCAAGTTGATATTTTACACAAAAATGGGCCCCATTTAGACGAAGATCCCTATTGTTTGGGAAGAATTATGCATGATGGGAAAGTCACTTTTTTTGCCAAAAACCGTTTTTTTTAAAACATTTATTTCTCCTAAACTAATAACCCTAGAGTTTTGAGATTTTGACATTATCTTTGAGGTTACAAATGCAACAAACGAAAAATATATTCAAAATTTTATATCAACAGGAAATATTTTTTTTTCAATAAAATGTACAAATTTTGACTTATAAATCAATCTCAAACCTTGTGAGAGCGATACAAGCCATACTGTTTGACGGACAAGAATGAAACTATGCCTATAAATAGAACATTCTATGGACAATGAGTTGAGATATTTTTTTCTAAAATTACATTCGCTAAAGGGGCGTTAGAGTACGATTTGTGTTTTCAGAAAATGTTTTTTTGACGCTAAACGGCTCGTTAAAAAATATGAAAATTTGACCAAAAATGGAACAAAAAATTAGCAATTCATAAAAAAAAAATCATGAAGTTTCAATTACGGAAAAGAGCAATAACGATATAGAAACTCTTTGTTTATCCTAGACTAAGAGATCACCTGCTATACTTGTCGAATTTTTTGTATTTTTTACATTGTTTACATTGACTTAGAAATTTTTTGAGCGAATCCACTGAGATAAAATTGATGTTTCCAATGGAAAAATGAAAATATATTATTGACTTATAAGAGATGTAAGAGGAATAATATTGTGCAGGTAAATCATAACACTCATTAAATCATTAAAAAAAAAATCGTATATATGTTATTTGACAAAGGGGAAGTAAAATGATCTTATTAAATACTAAGAAGCCATAAAATTCCCAGTATAATAATTCTGTTAAAAACCAAAAATGTAAAAGATAATTCAAAATATAAATCTTTTGTTTAGAGATTAATAACTGTAATAATCGTACATCTTTAATTAACAAATCACCTTAAAACAACATTTTCTTCGCTGTTTAAGATGTTTTTCAGAGAAAAAAAGTATTTTACTGTTTTAAATTTGAAAATTTTACATTAATATTCAATGTAGAAGGATGTTAAGTAAACGATGTAAGAAATCTACTGGCTATTTGAACAATAGCCATGTTCTCTTGTAGGATAATATTTCGTTTCAAGAAATGTTCACATTGGTTTTTCAAAAATGATATTACTGCTGTAGTTATACTAATGAAATTATTTGCAAATAATAAATTATTTGTGATGTACAAAAATAAGCTTATAAATTGATATGTCCTTCAATCACTATCTGTACTACCTCACGAATGCAATGCTAATAATTATATCCCATTTAGATATTTATGTTATGCTCAAATGATACGTTATGTTTTATATACTCAAGAAATTTGACATTGAGTTACTTATAGTAAAGTAGAGTGTAGGCCACTCCAGATTTTTTTACATTGTTTACATTGACTTAGAAATTTTTTGAGCGAATCCACTGAGTTAAAATTGATGTTTCTAATGGAAAAATGAAAATATATTATTGACTTATAAGAGATGTAAGAGGAATAATATTGTGCAGGTAAATGATAACACTCATTAAAAAAAAATTCGTATATATGTTATTTGACAAAGGGGATGGAAAATGATCTTATTAAATACTAAGAAGCCATAAAATCCCAGTATAATAATTCTGTTAAAAACCAAAAATGTAAAAGATAATTCAAAATATAAATCTTTCGTTTAAAGATTAATAACTGTAATTAACGTACATCTTTTATTAACAAATCACCTTAAAACAACATTTTCTTCGCTGTTTAAGATGTTTTTCAGAGAATAAAAGGGTATTTTACTGTTTCAAATTTGAAAATTTTACATTAATATTCAATGTAGAAGGATGTCAAGTAAACGATGTAAGAAATCTACTGGCTATTTGAACAATAGCCATGTTCTCTTGTAGGATAATATTTCGTTTCAAGAAATGTTCACATTGGTTTTTCAAAAATGTTATTACTGCTGTAGTTATACTAATGAAATTATTTGCAAATAATAAATTATTTGTGATGTACAAAAAAAAGCTTATAAATTGATATGTCCTTCAATCACTATCTGTACTACCACACGAATGCAATGCTAATAATTATATCCCATTTAGATATTTATGTTATGCTTAAATAATACGTTATGTTTTATATACTCAAGAAATTTGACATTGAGTTACTTATAGTAAAGTAGAGTGTAGGCCACTCCAGATTTTTGGGAATGAAAAGGAGTATTTATTTTCATATTAATTTCAATCCGAAAAATTGTTTCGTGATACGAGTAAACTACAATACGAGCTCGGTCTGAGAACTAATAAAACTCGTACTACGAGATTCTACTGCATTTAAAAAAAAAACAAACTTGAATTTTATCATGCGCTTATGTTAGCTTAGGTCAGAGATTCACAAAGTGGATTCCTTAACGGACTGTCTGGGATTCCGTGAAAACATTTAGTAAAAACATTTTACTAAATTTTTTTTTTTTTGGATATGGATTTATTCTCTATTTCTTGTGAATCATGAACCCGAATAATGTTTATATCTACATATACCCATAAGTGAAAGTGGTCAAAATTTTATTCATATTTAGGATGAATCACCAGTCAGTTTTTGGAAGTATCTGATTCCCAAATTGCCTGCTATATTCCCAAATTATAAAAGTAGCACTAACACATTGCTGCCATTTCCCACTACCTACTTATGTGAAACTGGATTTTCCCTTTAAACTGCCATAGAAATCAAATACCGAAGTAGACTTAATGCTGGAGCTAACTTCAGAATCAAACTCTCAACTATAAAGCTAAAAATGATTACAAAACAAACTCTGTGTTAAAATTGCTAGTAATTCTGTTTTAAATTCATGCATTTCCTCATGCAGTTCTTCTTGAAGATGGGTGATACCCGAAACCGGTCCGAGAGCTACGGCAGCAGTGTTCGAGGTAAGACGCTATATTATTTGTTTAATATTAATAATTCTGTTTTAAGTGTTATGCACTTGTGGAAAATATGAAAATTAAAATCTTTGAATTTTGTATTTTTATTCAAAAAATACACATTGCAGTAATATTACTTTTTTAATTGTTTTTAAGCATACATACTATCTATACAAGCATATGAAAATATTTATATTATGATTGTATAAAATCATTAGAATCTCGGGTTCCTGGGAAAGTTACTGAAGCAAAAGGGGTTCCACGACGAAAAAAGTTTGAAAAACTCTCGGTTATGTTATAGTGGCAGCCCCACATGGGAACACACATAGCTCGCCACACAACACCTTTGCGATGCCACACAATAGAATTCTGCATTGATGGTCCTAAATTAGCTTGACTCAAGTGTATTTAGAGTAGGGAACTTTAACGAGTACCTGACATCTATCACTCACTCTCTCTCTTCACATACCTCCATAGATAATCTCTCTCTCACTCTCTCTCTATCACCGCAATATCTATCTCTCACTCTCTATCATCGCAATGTCTATCACTCACTCTCTCTCATTACATACCCGCTTACATAATCTCACTCTCTCTCTTTCTTTACATACCCCCATACATAATCCCTCTCTCTGTCTCTCTCTTTCTCTCTCTCTCTCTATCACCCCAATATCTATCACTCAATTACTCTATCTCTTTACATACCCCATACATAACCTCTCTCTCTCTCTCTCTACATATCCCATAGATAATCTCTCTCTCTCTCAATCACCCTAATATCTATCATTCACTCACTCTCTGTTTACATACCCCATACATGATCTCTCCTCTCTCTCTCTCTCTCTCTCTCTCTCTCTCTCTCTCTCTCTCTCTGAATACCCGAATACCTATCTCTCTCTATCTCTTTAGAACCCCTTACATAATCTCTCTCTCTCTCTCTCATTTTCTCAGTATTTTGATTTTGATCAGTATCTTATTTTTGGGGTTTACCACCCCAAACCAAAACGCCGGGGCATAATCTACCACCTGAGCAACGTCGGGTAGATTATGCTAGTAGACAAATAAAGTTCAATGTAGATAAAGATAAATAGAGAAATTTATCTTTACACACGGTAAATAGAGAAGACCTGGTACACACGGTCTCTAACCATCTCTGTACCAGTGGGCTTGGTCCTTCTCTCTTTTTCTCTCCTGAAGACGGTTCAAGCAGAAAATTATAGACTTCATGTGTGTTTTTAACTTGTATGATCAAACCACAATATGAAATGAAAAAAAAAAGACTTAGATATTTCAACTGTAACAAGCGGTCTTCGTCAGAGTTAAAAACCCAATTCAGTTGAAGACAGCTTGTTATGGTTGAAAGATTTTAGTCTTTTCTTTTCCATTTCATATTGTGGTTTGATCATTGATTGTTATTTCACATGTTTACGAGAAATCTTTTATCTATTAACGTCTATATGTCTCTTGATCTATGCTTTATTTTTTTTTTGTTTTGTAACGTCATGTATAGTCAGTGATTTATCATCGCTTAAAATTGTTTATGATAAGAATGACAAATATTCTATGAATTATGTAGCAAACCTTGTTTTCTTTTTTTCTTTTTACTATCAATTAATTGGTTTGAAAAGAAAACAAGGGATAATATAGTTCAAGGAAAATGTTGGAATAAAAAAAAAAATGAAAAACCACCTGTCTAAGTTATAAGAATGATGTAAATTTATAGGAAAGGTAAAGAAAATGTTTTGAGGTATAGTGGAGTTGACTATGTGCATACATAATACAATTCTTGAGCCCCCCTCTCAGACCCCCTTAAAAACCAGACAACGGGGGAGGGGGGGGGAGTAAAAAGAAAAAAAAAAGGTTGTGAAATTGTGAAGAAAGCCCCGTATTTACGGCACTGGCCAACCTTGGTGGACTATTAGTGGAAGGAAAATATATGTTTGGCTTCCAGGTAGCCTCCTTTAAATCACTTCTCTTATAAACGCGTTCGTTCTTTCTTTATGGCTTTCTATCTTGCTCACTCATTCTCTATCTCCCCAATATCCATCACTCACTCACTCTCTCTCTTTGCTTATCTCATACAATATCTCTCTCTCTCCCTCATTCCCTCTCTCTATATCTCAACCACGTGAATATCTATCACTCTCTCTCTCTCTCTCTCCTCTCTCTCTTTACATACCCCCATACATAATCTCTCTCTCACTCTCTCTCTCTATCATCCCAATGTCAATCACTCACTCTCTCTCATTACATACCCGCTTAAATAATCTCACTCTCTCTCTTTCTCTTAATCAACCAAATATCTATCACTCACTCACTCTCTTTCTTTACACACCCCCGTACATAATCTCTCCTTTCACTGTCTCTCTCTCTCAATCACCTGAATATCTATCACTCACTCAGTCTCTTCCTGTACATACCCCCATACATAATCCCTTTCTCTTTTTCGCTCTCTCTCTCCTCTCTCTCTCTCTCTCTCAATCTCCCCAATATCTCTCATTCACTCACTCTCTCTCTCTCTCTTTACATACTCCATACTCAATCTCCTCAATATCTCTCACTCACCTACCTCTCTCTCTTTACATACCCCATACATAACCTCTCTCTCTCTACATATCCCATAGATAATCTCTCTCTCTCTCTCTCTCTCTCTCTCTCTCTCTCTCTCTACTCCAATCTCATCACATATCTCTCTCTCCTACCTCTCTCTCTTTCTCCCCATATCTATCATTCACTCTCTCTCTCTCTACCTATCCCATACATACTCTCTCTTCCTCCCTCTCTCTCTCTCTCTCTCTCTCATTTTCTCAGTATCTGTATTTCTCTCTGTCAAAGTCGTTCTTACTCAATCTATCTCTTTCTTAATCACTTAAATCTCTCTCTCACTTATACTCTGCTCCTCCTCTCTAACTCTATTTTCTCACTTCCCCCCCCCTCTCTCTCTCACACACACTCTTTCTTCTCCTCTGTCTCTTTTTGACCCCCATCCTTCATTCACTCTTCCATCCTCTTTGTCTCATTTTCTCTCTCTGACTCTCAATATCTCTCTCACTCTATCTCACTTCTTTACCTCACCACTCTCTCTCATTCGCAGTCTCTCTCACCACTAGCTCTGTTTTATTTCTATCCCCCCCTCTCATACACTCTCTCTCTCTCTTTCTCTCTGGTCACATCTCACAGTCTTTCTTCTTTCCCCTCACTATCTTCTCACCCCCTACTTTACTTCCTCTCACTTTCTCTCCCTATCTCTATTTCTGTCTCTCAAAGTCGTTCTCACTCACTCTATGCCCTTCTTTACTTCCCACTCTCTCTCACTTACACTCACTTCCTCTCTAACATTATTTTATTCCTCTCCTCACTCCCTCTCACTCACAATCTCTTTTTAAATATGAATTATTAATCTCATGCATCTAAAAAATAATATTTTCATGGAATAAATTATTTATCCACGTTGAGTTTGATTCCAGTCTAACATATCCCCGGATCGATTATCTGTCAAAACAATTATTACTATCACCAGTCGCAGTATTTTGCAATAATTTTCAAATACATCTTTTGTAAATTTTCAAGTACTAATATTTATCTAAATAATATTATAGTATTTATTAAATAATATATTAATTTAAATATTTTTTCTTAGAAATAAATAATTTTATTTTATATAAAACGTCTGCTGTTTATGGGGTTAGTGTTAGTATTAATCTACGATTTCCAAATATATTTTATCGCTATATACAAAGTTCGTGAGTCTGTTTGTTTGTTTGTTTCCCCTGGAGATAGAAATCTGAATTTAAATATTACATTTATTACCTGAATAATGTTAATTAAAAGAAAAAGAAAATAAAAGTGTCTTGCATGCTCGCCCTCGTCGATGACAGTTGTGGAAAAATATTATATAAAAAGTAACAAAAGAAATTTTTTTTTAAATTTAATATTTGCGTAGTATAAACACTGGTAATAAACAAAAGACATGGAGTCAGAGTAGCTCACTGGCTTGCGTGCTCACCGATGACAGTAGCACAAATATATTAAAAATAAATGAAACAGAACAATTTTTGAATTTAAAAATTGAATAGCATAAATAATGATAATGAAGTAAAAGCATGGAACCATGGTAGCCAGTTGTTTGCGTACTCGCCAATGATAGTAGTCCAAATGTACGAGTATTATAAATAAATATAACAAAGTTATAATAAACTACTACATTAATGTTATTTTACGAGTATGTTAGGTAAAAAAATTGCATATTTGAATTTACAAGTTTTGTTTGTTTTAGATATATATTGCATTGTTTATATAACTTGAATTGATGTTTTATTATTTATATGATAAAATAAATGATTTTGTTTTACTTTAAAGTGATTTTTTTTTTGTTAAATATACTTACTGCGTATATATCTTGAATCATGTTAAGAATACTATATCAAAAGCTTGGGCCATATAACAATCTGTACCAGTGCCTTAATAACAAGAAACAACAATTACAATTATCCATGTCAATCATGTTCAGTGAGTTAATTTCAATAACTATTGCTATAATTTCTGAGTGACACAAAGGGTCATGGGTAGTCTAGTGTGTTAATAAAGTATTTGGTAGACCTATCAGATCAGATTATCTCTTACTATTTTATTATTAAAAACTATTCTGAAAATTGGTTACAAATAAAAGTTAGGAATAGTTTTTGTGTTACAGGATCTTTTGGTAGTCGTGTTAGCTCGGTGGCAACCTGCTTGCCTCTGGACTGGTAGGTCCAGGGTTCAATCCCCACCTGGCCCTCGATTTAATCATGCAGGAGGTTAATAAATCTGACCATATTGTTCCTTGAAGAGGCCGTTAAGCTTGTTTTGACTCTATGTGTGTGTCTACGTCAT
>JAPFBL010001386.1:0-15719 GCA_026182355.1 Hermatobates lingyangjiaoensis | reverse complement strand
GCGGTAAGCATTCTGTATAAACCACTCCTCCCAGACCAATGAATCCATAATCTCATCAAGAATTTCTGCTAACTTCAAAAACTCTGCTTTGATTTCGCAAAAACTTCATGACAAACTTACAAAATGTTTCAATCTGTTTCTATATGGCTTGGCTTAAATAGTCTCTTAGCATGATTATCTCAAATACATGACATCTCATTAGTTGTACAATCCGTAATTCTGTGGTTTATTTACTCATTCTGAGGTAAAATGGATAAACAAACAAAAGTTGTTTTCACTGGACCAACCCTTCAGAGCACCACATACTTCGTGTCTTCCTGATGATGAACAAAAAGTGTTCGACACGCTTTGTTGTTGCTGAATAAAACTTCATTTGTTTGGAGACTTTTGTTTGTTTATCTATTTTACCTCAACAATGATATCTCCTTTCATAAACCACAAAACTTTAACTTTGACCTTTTGAGCCGTTCCAGGGCGAGAAAGAATGACTGATTTGTACATTTTGAATTCAGTACCCATTTTAATTATGGTTAAACTATACTACGAGATTAAGTTTACATAGGAGTTTTCCTCCTTGAAACTTATGTGCGTAGAGGATCTGCAACGAGTAACTCATACCATTCATACTCGGAACGAGCAGGTTTACACCGAGGAAGGCTGTCTGTTACACCTGGAAGACCATAAATCTCAATATAGCAAGCTATTGCCACCTGCCGAGGATCATGCGCTCATATAACAGCTCAAAAGACATATCCAGATCTTTGCTTAACTCATCAGGCTAGCTCAGTGGTTACGTGCTCGCCTCAGACAGATAGGACCGGGGTTCGATCCCCACCTGGCCCTCGATTTATTCACGCGGGAGGTGAATAAATCTGATCACGTCGTCCCTCGGAGAAGGACGTTAAACTGTCAGTCCCGAGCCTGTACGATGTCAGGTACTCGTTAAAGATCCGTACACTTGAGTTAGGCAAAATTTAGGACTACCACTGTAAAATCAATCTTTATTGTGTGGTATCACAAAGGGCCAATGCTCGGCCTACGTGTGTTCCCTTGTGAGACTACCACTGCAACCTAACCTAACCTAACCTTGCTTAACTCATTGAGCTCTTCTCAAATGATAATTCACTTTTGATTCATAGTTTATTTTTAAAAAAACATCTGTTATACCATTTTTGATTCGTTAGATTATTTAAACTGTAATCATACACTGTTATATTTTAAATATTACTCAGCAGTTATTATTTTAACACTATTATCCAATCCTGAACCAGTAACAGCAAGTATTTTACAATGAGCGTAGTTTAAACGACTTTTAAAAATAAGGACATTTTGTGATGCAAATATATTGTGAAGTTCTAAACCCTTGATTATCTATTTCTCGTGTGTTGGGTTACTAGAGTAACAAAACAAATAGAGTAACAATACAAAGTAGAGCAAGACTTGAATTCGTTGGAAGTTATCAAATGTATAATTAATTATGTCACTATGTGATGTCAATGATACAGGAGTTACTGTATTATGAACGGAGCCTCAAGGGCACCAGGCGACCTCCTTGAGTAAATAGCCTTACTCCAGTATGCGGTGCTCTGCCGGAGTGGGCAAAATATCACCGACAGGGATTTTCCCCTGTATAATACTAAGGAGAAGAGAAAATCCGGAGACCATCCTCCGGAAGCGCAGATGGTCCAAAAGCGCTAACTGGTGCGAGCCAACCTCTCACAAGTGCACCTAAGGACCCGAAGAAGACCGTCCCGAAGAAGGGGAAAGGAAGTCCCTTTCTCCCGAAACCTAGGGACCCTGAATGGACATTAGCAATGATAGTTTATGAAGATTCTTCAAAAAAGAGGAAGAAACACCGTTGCACCTGCTGACTACTAAGTAAGGCAACTTTGCTGCAGAGAGGTTGGTGCTTCGGGACACTCAACAAAACCATAGACAAACTTTTACCGCTGGAACCAACAAAAGTGCGATGAAGCTAACTGCTGAGGTACTTTAGTACAGAAGAGGGGAAGCACAATAGTTTTTTTTCAAGGCACAGTGCTATGGTCACCCTCAAATAATAATAATAATAAATATAATTAATAATGTGATATCAGATAGTGAAATAAGTCGGTAAAGATGTACAAATGGAATCAATTCTAGAGGTTAGGACATTCAGGGGAAACATGGAACACATTGATATTCTTCATCTATTGTATACATCGAACAGATATAATACCGTTTTTTTTTTTCAAAATTCTAAGTTACTCACTCTTATCAACTAAATAAACACCAAGTAAGCTAAATTCCATTGGATTTCTATATTTAGTAATTCGTTATCCGTTAGTTATAACGGATTATGACGTAAAAATAAAGTAAGACAGTGTCTTATTATAGGCAAAAGACGGTAGCAGATGAACAGCTGATGGCTTTCACGAATAAGACATTGCAAGGCCCAGTGGCCGCTTGCATCAGGTCTGATGGCATCCCCAAGTACACCACATTAGGTCACCGACGTTGGATCGATGACAGTGCAGGTCATTTATAACCTCTGCACTTCTCTCCCATTCTAATTGAATTCTTCCCCTTTTCAGCTAATCTTGGTGGCTAATATTAAAGCCTTCTTCCTCCTCCGTTATAAAACTCCTTCTACCTACTTAAAGCTCTTAATTCATCACTAAGCTTGCACTCAGATCTATCTCTTATCACATCGAGTTATCAGTAAAGTCAAGCTAATTACTAGCACTCTAAATCACAATCTATAAAACACTTTCACCAGTTCTAAAAGCTTCCAAATACTCATAACTTTATGCTTAAAAACGTTCAATGATCCATAATTTTTATATTTATAAGAAACTTATATAAAAAAATTATCTCTCCTGAGAGGTACATTGATATATCGTAAGAATTTTTTGAAATGTTGTATATTATCGTTAGCAAAACTAACCTACAACATTAGAACTTACGATTCACGTTGTTACGGTTCACGATCACAACCTACCGGCTTCTGTTGGCATACTAGATCAGTATGCATACATTATAAATCGGAAATTACTGATGCTCTACACTGAAAACCACACTCTAACAACTTACATAATTAAGAGAACTACGTATTAAAACAAATAATACTTATCTTTATATTGTTGTTCTAAAAACTATTTTTATTTCTATAATGATGATAATAATAATAATAATATCATATTAATTACACATATTGTGTATATAACATGAATTGATGTTTTATTTATTTATATGATAAAATATATGATTTTTTTTACATTTATTTGATTTTTATTTTGCTAAATATACTTACTGTGTATTTTTTTTTTTTTTTTGGGTAAGGAGGTGAAATGCATTTACGCACATTGTGCTGGGCTCCCAGATAAAGCAGACTACCAACTAAAACACCCCCTTTTCTCGTAGCAGCTAGCCTGGAACTGTTTTCCACATTACTTCAGGCTTGGTCGTAGCTTACCTTAGGTGAGGCATACTTACTTTATTATTCTTCTAGATCTTCCAAGTATCGCTTTTTCGTAGTCAATATCGTTCTAACCATGCCATCTACCATATTAAATGCCCCAGAACTCCGGATCATTTTTTTCAATGATAGTTTCTGAGGAGAATATGCCTATTCTTTGTATCAAGTCTCTCCTCTGGCTGTTCCATTTGGGACAAGAAAAGAAGTGTGTTCCACATCATCTAACGCTGGACAATACAGACACTCGGATGTTTGGTGCTTCCCTATCTTGCACAGGTAGGCGCGGAAGTAACCATGTCCACTCAAAAATTGCGTGAGGTAATATCCCACCTCTCCATGACCTCTCTCAATCCATGATCGGACATCTCTAATTAGTTTGAAGGTCCAGCGCCCTCTAGTGTCATTCTCCCACGCCTCTTGCCATCTGTCGAAGGTACGTCTCCTCTCTTCTGAGCGAACATTTTCTCTACCAATTTCTTCCTTTCTTCTGTAAATGGCCTCCCTTTCTCTCGCCAGTAGGTCGACTGGAATGATGCCAGCTATCACCAGTACTACTGACTCTGATATCGTACGATAAGCAGAGCACACTCTTAACGCTGCTCTCCTTTGTACTGTGTATAATAATAATAATTACTAAATAATAAGATTACTTTATTATTTAGTACTCGTATTACATACTTTAGTTATACGTTATATGTAATAATTCTTGTTCTTACAATATAATGGTAAAATTAATTTTTATTTTCAATATTATTAAAGAAGGAATATTGGAGTACATATATACATACAGTTGGTATTTAATTTATTTGGTATTTGTATTTCCACTTTTAAAGTAGTCGTCATTTTAAGAAAACTAAATTCCCTTCCTAACACTATGTACGTCTAAAACTAACTGTCAGAACTGTTTGAAAAATTATTAACAACGTTTTGAACCCTGCAGCTTGAATCTATTGCATCCAGTTTGGAAACTATATTATCAAAGTGATTTACAATCTAAGCAAATTATCTCTAAAAGTTTTTTTTTTTATTTTTAAGATGTAAAATCATATTCTGTGCATTAATTGTATTTTTTTTTCGATAATTTGAATAATCAGTCTTATCATTCTCTTAATATACGCTTTGCAAGTCAATTTCACTATTTTGCAAATCAAATTCAGCTCTTTAGATGTTTTGTAAATATCAAATACATCTGCATGTACATGTCATTAAAATAATATTATAAGTAACCTAATTAGTTATAGATCTAACGTTTTATGTTTACAAAAAGACGTAATGATATATATTAAACTGAAATTAAATAATAATTTATTTAAACTATTTTTTTTTGAAAAAAGGCATATATATATATGGTATCCAACCGTCTCTGAACCAGTGCGCTTGATTTCCCTCTCTTATCTCAAGACGGTTCATACCGAAAATTAGAGACTGTGAGTGTGTTCTTTTGATTTCTCTATGTTTCTTTGCCTATATTGAACTATGTATATATATATATATATATGATGTAATTTTTTTGAGGGTTGAGGTCCAATGATTTTAAACTAGTCCTTTTGCCGACGTTTCGACATATATTTATGTCATCTTCAGGGCTACAACATGTTTGTTTTACAATTAGCACTACTATTACTACTATTTGGTAATTTATTACATTTTAATATGTACAGTAACAAAGAGGAATTTATTGATAAATCATTACATTTATTATTTTATTTATTATTTATTTTATTGATTACATCATATAAATATTGGGTAAAGAAAACAAATCATGATATATATATATATATATATGTAACATTTACATAAATTAGAAGTTGTTTTTCTATAATTACATAGATTGAGAGTGTATTTATGAAAAACATACATGAATCGGTTCATAGAATTAAGAAATTTTTATAATATTTTAAGGCGTATACAGATAATTTATTTTGACATATAATGTTTTATATTCCTACACTGGAGAACATTAAAAAAATAATGTTTTAATGTTCTGCACTGTGTCTCCTACAGCTGTAGGTAAGTTGTTTTGTTTTCAAATGCCCACAATTATATGTTTTCAGCTTTTAGTGATGTTTTAGGAGCGGTAAGTGCGGCTTATTTATTGTTTGGCACCCATTTTAATAATGAGTGAGCCTCAATACCTGGGCTGATTTTATATTGGGAGTCCTAAATTTTGTGGCTAACTGATTTGTATTTATTCTAGGACTTTAACGTGTTCCTGATGTCGTAAACCTTGATTACGACAGCTTACGCGCATTCCGAGGCAAAATGTGTTTAACTTATTACACCTCCTGCCTGAAGAAATTGAGGTCAAATTGAGAATCAAACCAGGGATCTAACAGTCTACAGGTGAGCATGCAAGCCACTAGACTACCCTAGCCCTAGCAGTTGGTAATTTGGTTTATATATTCATATATTAATTATTCAATTTGTAAGAATAAGAGTTGTAATTAAGTCAATGATTAGATCTACCAATCTTTTCAATAAATGAAGATATCACAGTTCTTACACCTATTTTGACTTCATGAAACACTTTTCTATAAAGCTAAGAATTAGGAAATATGATGACAGAAAAAATAAAGTAAGTTTTTTATGGTGACTCACTTTTTGAGAGTTTTCAACATTTTCATTATCCAAAATCAATCAAACTTAGTCCAGATTATTATATTCTCATTTTTGAGAAAAATCTTTGAAGGATTTATTTTTGAATATATGCATATTATTATTACCACTGAGGTTAGTATGATTTATGTTATAAATATGGCAAACCATCATACCTCGTACGATGATCTTGGGGTCGTTGGAGCGCTTTCGGACGTTGTCCGTCTTCAACGTTGAAGATGGAAGACGGCTTGTTACTGTTGAAAGATCTTAGTCTTGTTTTCCCATTTCTTATTGTGGTTTGATCATTGATATATATATTGAAATGTGAGTCTTTGTTGTGTTTCAGTTTATCTGTCACTGCTTATTTTAATTGTTATCTGTCCTGCCGGACCGTTTTTCGTTTATCATGGTGTATATATATATATATATATATATATGTAACATCGTTAGTACTCTATTGGAAAATAAAAGAAAGGCAGAAAGAAACTGAAAATAAAAAAAACTATGACTAAGTAAGGGATTTATCACTATACTATATACTATAGTATTAAGAGATTTATCACTTAACAGACTAATAATTTATGAAAAAAAATTATTGTTTGATGAACTCACAAACTTTAAAATTAAATAAGAAGAGAGAAAAGATGTCGAAAAAAGCACAATATAGGGTATGAAAATGAGAAAAAATATATGTAGTATACATATATAAACTTTTTAGGTGGGAAAGACAAGTTGAAGATATTTGTATTCGGGGTATGAATATGCAATGGAATAACAGAAAGAACTGAAAGGAGAGAGCGTGTTTTGAAACCAGTAGGAGGAAAGGTGTGCGAAGTAAGATAGAATTATAATCGTTTTATTGGATGCTTAAAAATGTTTTATAATTGTTTGATGATTTAATTTTTACTCCCAGTGAACAGGAATTGAAACTTTAACTACGGATATATAATTTAATAATGGTGTCATTAAATTATGTTTAGACAAAACTGATGTTGCTGCAGAGACACAGAAATTGTTGTTATGACTTGGTGTTATAATTATATAAAAAAATACCGAAAGGTTTGGTAGTTCATATTTTTAACGAATATGTTAAGATGTTTTATATGTTTCATTCCGAAAGATTTGATGGTTCATATTTGTAACCGATATTTTATATATTCCATGAAATGAAATATAGCGTAAAAAAACATTTGTTCTTGTCATAAAATATGAATAATTTTAAATTAAAACTTCAAATTACACAAAGCACGACACAGAAAAGAGAATAAAAAGAACACTTACAGAATTCAATATTTCGAACTGTTGTTCGTCATCAGGAGAGTAGACTAGAAGAGATCTCTCTCACTTCGTCCTCTCTTCTAGTCTACTCTCCTGATGACGAACAACAGTTCGAAATATTGAATTCTGTAAGTGTTCTTTTTATTCTCTTTTCTGTGTCGTGCTTTGTGTAATTTAAAGTTTTATAGCCCTTGTGGACTGTTTCTTATATTTAGTAATTTTAAATTAATCTCGAGAGTTATAGAACCAAAAAAAAAAAAAAATAAGGAGTGAGACGAATTTCATACGAAGAGTAATTTATTGAGGCAAACATGAAGCAAGTAGACCTTGCTCTAAACAGTTGAATAGAATGTGGGGTCTCAAGAAAAAGAAGTCTTTCCATTAGCCTTAATATTGCAAAGTCACCAACACCATACAAGTGATTATTAACCCTAATTGTCCTCCCATTAAGATGTTCTGTTTTGGACTAATGCTCAAACCAGACCCTTGCACTAATAAAGCTTCAAACTGAATTGAAATCATTCCGTCAGTTTATATTTGAACATAAATCCAGTTGTACTACAGTTATTAAACACTTAAACTGATTACTAAAACATTAAACAACGTGTTTTATTAATTCAATAAACATATACAAGTTAAACATTAGTTTACTCTTATCAATTAACATGATAAGTGGTTTTAAAAACAAATAAACCTGCATAAAAATGTTACGTAAAAAATTATTTTTTAAAAAAAAAACTAATCAGATATTTGAAATATGAACTCGAGTTCAATTATTTAAAATTTTTATAACTACTGTCCCTTTGTCAGTTAAAACTCAGTACTAACTGGGTTTTAACCCAATTTTTGACTTTTCAATTAGTTAAAAAATTGAAAAGTACGTAAAGGGCAATTAATAAATTGCGAGAAATATAGAACACTGATAAATAATTCATTTTGACAGAAAGTACTAAACTTCTATCTCTGAAAGACAATACCTTCCCTGATCGTGCTTTATACGTTGTAAATGTTAACTAATTATCAAAATAATGTTGTAATTTTCTATTCAATACCAGAACACGGGAAAACAAGACTAAGATCTTTCTACCGTAACAAGCGATCTTCGTCAGAGTCAAAAACCCAACTGACTCTGACGAAGACCGCTTGTTACGGTTGAAAGATGTTACCATACTCTTGTTTTCCCATTTTCTTATTGTGGTTTGATCATTGATTGTTATTTCACGTGTTTATGTGAAATCTTTATATATATATATATATATATAAATCGCATGCGGTGTTTAATGCTTCTTCTATCAATGTTTCCTAAGAAATCAAGAAGAACGTCTCCATGCAAATATATATATATATATATATATATATAGTTTACTATGGGTTGTCCGGGGAAAGGAATATGATTCGAAGCGATGTTGACCAATGGGAGTAGAGTTACAGGTCCAGGCGTAAGGTCCTTTCCCCGGACAACCCATAGTAAACTGTATATAAGGACCAACGTCTGGGCCATTTCCTTGCCTGAAGATAACCAGAGAATGGTTGAAACATGTCGCAAATACCACCACCAGGTCAACAGTGCAGAACTTTTCATCACCTACCAGCCACCCATCAATAGCAGCAATAACATTCAACTGAAGAAAAAACATGAACATAAGAAACCGAAGAGAACAATATACAAAACCTACAACTTGAAGATGTTTCTACGAGAAGAAGTTGGATTCCAGTGTCAACATCTCTTAATAATCAAGAGGGACTGTGCAACCTCTACCCCTGTTGGCATGAAGATGAAGGCGGCTTTTCGCAGTAAACAACCGAGAGTATCATTTAAATATCCAGCAATATCCGTAACAGAAAATAGTAAACAACAACAACACCCAACCACCACAAAAATCACAAATAGAAAGGGAACAGGAGTTCACTGTAAAGTGAGGCTAATGTTTTCTGCCAAACATCATTTAACACAGAGGGACTGTGCAACCTCTATACCTATTGGCAGAACGCAAAGGCTTTTTGCTGAGCAGCGGGCAACTGGGACCTTACGCCTGGACCTGTAACTCTACTCCCATTGGTCAACATCGCATCGAATATATATATATATATATATATTCATCTTGATGTCCTTTTCTTGACCAACTGTTCATATATTTTTTGAGATTTATTGAGGGTTTTTGGTCTAATATTCAAAAAACTTCGTTGCCAACGTTTCGATATATATTTATATCATCTTCAGGGCTGGGAAGTATGTTTACTGTTGTTTGTTATGTTTCTTCCTTTTCATTTGAAATTTGACCCCAGTATAAGGACACATTTCAGATGAAAAGGAAGAAACATAACAAACAACAGTAAACATACTTCCCAGCCCTGAAGATGATATAAATATATATCGAAACGTTGGCAACGAAGTTTTTTGAATATTAGACCAAAAACCCTCAATAAATCTCAAAAAAATATATATATATATATATATAGAGAGAGAGAGAGAGAGAGAGAGTGAGAAAGAGAGAGAGAGGGAGAGAGAGAGCACTCGCACACACATCTACATACACAAACACCCACGCATGAGCTTACATAACTCTTCCTCGCACAACACATATACGGGACTTGTAGTCATTATGTCAGAAAGGAAAGTCATACTTAATATCTTAATGTTATTCAAGATTAATCAAATCCTTCTTGAATAAATCTAGTTATCGGAGAAATCTTAGTATGTCATATAGGATAGGAGATTTGTCTTGAAACTAAGAGTTATTAGATATCCTAATATTACAGTCAAGAGCGGAGAATGACTGCAAATAGATCTACTTTCATGGACCTGTGATGACAACTGTGCATTGTTTTTCTCCTGAATGCAAATTATTCCAAAGAACATTAAACGTGACATTGGTGAAGGAAAACACAATAAAACACTGCTCAGACCTGAGTACACAATCGAATTTGCGATGAAAAAAAAGAAAGAAACTGGATTAGCTGACCCAAGGAGTGTCATTCTTATAATTGATTAGAGGGTCGATTTTTTGATTACTTACTCAGGAGATATAAACAAGATAAACTTTTTTGAGTGTTGAGCAAGTAACCTAAATCACGTACTCGATTAGGCCGACTTGATGGGTCATTTCGCACGCCCTGCTCCCGTGAGCCTTCATTTCCTCATGGAACGTGCGACCCTGCTGAATACCATCAAAGTGCCCGACCTCAACAATCACAAGTCTTCTAAACAAACAAATTTAAAAAAACATCACAACCTATATTTATGGTTTTAACTGAAACTAAATTTAGTATAAATATCCAGACATTAATCTTTGCTTCCACATTTGTTTCCCTTCTAATTCTCTAGAGACTAATAACTTCTTTACAAAACCATTCATAATACATTAATTTATTACTAATTTATTTCGAATCAATCAAAATCAAATCTTAAATGGACATTTATTACTTCATTTCAAGTTTTAATAAAAGAACAACACTGTATTTCGTTATCACTAAACATTTCTTTTATCCTTCTTATATATCATGTAACAAGAAAAAAATTAATTCTATTTTTCTTATCTAAACCATATTTTTTTGCAAAGGATGTGTTTAAAATAAAATCCTAGTGGTATTGAAGGTTAGATTTGAATCTAGAAAGCCGACTCAAGTCTGACTGACAGTTAGTACAAGACATACTACAGAAAGGGACTTCCTGTAGTCTTGATATCTTCTAGATGCTTCATGGAAGCGATTCATATGTATGTATATATGAAATGATCAAACCACAATAAGAAATGGGAAAACAAGACTAACAAGTCTGTGGTTTGATCATTTGATTGTTATTTCACGTGTTTATGTGGAATCTTTATATATACTCGTATATAGTTCAATGTACATAAAGAAACGTAGAGAAATTAAAAACACACACTTACAGTCTCTAATTTTCGGTTGAACCGTCTTCAGGAGAGATAAGAAAGGGAAACCAAGCGCACTGGTACAGAGACGTTTGGAGACCAAGAATGTTGCCACATAAGCGCCCGGTCACAGAGAATAAGGTAGACAAGAATCAATTTAAGATTAAATTAAAATAGGAATATGAAAAATAATAATAATGTACGTTTCATTATGTACATTGAACTGTATTTGTCCATTTCGGATTGTATTTTCATCAAAAAAGTATATATATATATATTTGCAAAATTTACTTTAATTACTCTGAAGATGACTGGAAGCCAGTCGAAACATGTCGGTTCCCACTTAATTAACATTCTCCAACGTTTGGATGAAAGAAAGAAGAAGGTATTCAGAAACCTCGATAAACTGGTGAAGAAAATGACATCAGTGAAATACGGTCAGTTGTTCAACGAAATATATATATATATAGATGTCTACTGGGGTTTAAAAGCGAAACTGCATACTTTCTCCCACTCCATCAACTCTTCTGATTTCCTTTTGATGATAAGTTTTTGTTTCAAATACCGATAATAATAAATGTTTTTATCGGTCTTGACTCTGACGAAGCCCACTTGTTATGGTTGAAAGATCTTAGTCTTCTTTCCCCCATTTCTTATTGTGGTTTGAATATATATATATAATTCTGCCCGATGACGATGAATATCGAAATATTGCTGTGAGTCTTTTTGGTGTGTGTTTTTATGTTTTTCTCTTTCCTTGGAGAACTATATATATATATATATATATATATACACATATATATATATATACACATATCGTGTATCTGTTATGATGCAGCCAGACATAAGCATGGACCGGTAAATGGTGTTTCTTCTAAGCCAAGCCTTGAAAATGCCAAATAACTTTTGGCGAAACGTCGACTTATAATCAGGAGTTGTATGTTTTATTACCAAAATCCTCAAGAACCTTTTGTGTGAATTTGAAATATCAGTGGTCGAGAAGCTATATCAATATGTACATATATATATATATATAATTTGTGTATTTTGGTAGTAGTACTTCTTTTAAGCACATCTTATTAAAAACATAACCATAGTTGGCAAAAACTTATAAAGAAGCAAGTTTTTGCCAGCTATGGTTATGTTTTTAACAATAATATATATATATATAAAATAAATTAAAAACGAAGGAAACACAAAGAAAGACACAGACATAACTCACATCGATATTTCGACCATCGTCGTCATCAGGAGGTGTGAAGAGCGAAGAGTCCCGCAGGAAGGCAGGGCGGTGATATATATATATATATATATATATATATATAAATTTCACATAAACACGAGGAATAAGAAATCAATAATCAAACCACAATAAGAAATGGGAAAACAAGACTAAGATCTTTCCACCGTAACAAGTGGACTTCTTCAGAGTGAAAAACCCAAAGTATCAGTTGGGTTATTTGATTATACTAAAATATACATAATTAGTATTTCAATAAAAATATGTTGTCTTTTAATACAATAATATGTTAAAAGTCCGTTATCTACTCAAAATGAAACACAACCTCTATACTGAAAAGGTTTATTTTGTTTTTTTTTTTTTTTTTTTGTAAAAAAGCATGCGAATTTTTTATGAGTACATCCATGAATGGAATGCAAGAAGAATATTGGTTATTTAATTAGAACACCTTGATGAGACTGCAGATATATGTTATATAATAGCTATAAAGATGTCACTGAGAGGAGAAGTTTGGCATTTAATATGAGCGCCTCGCACAATGCCATTCATTCTATGGTAGTGAGAGGATATATTTAAATCAACCCTTGTACCAAATAAGAATTGGAAAGCTGTTATATATTTCTTCTATGCATTATTTCCACTTAGATGATTTTTTCAGCAGTATATATAGTTTTTTTTATAGAATTATAGAAATTTTTAATTATATAACTTTTAAATTAAATCATTAGCACTATTTTTAGCGTAAATTATATAATTATATCATCTCTATACAGAGACCAAAAATATGAAAATTAGGGGTCTGATGTGTGTCTGTATGTTTGAGCACAACACAGTAGTTTCTAAATGATATCTAATCTGAAGAGGATGATTTTCATTTCCTTGCAAAGTGTACTGGTCGTGTAGGGAGGAAAATATATTACGTCTCTACCATATGACATTTATTTTACGACGCGTTTCAAACTTTTAGTGTTCATAATCAGGCACATCAACAATATAAAGACAAAATGTATAACAAATTTTTGAAGTTATATAAAGGAACCAAAATTTGAACTAAAATAAAGCAAAAAATCTGGATTGGCCTACACTCAAGTTTACTATAAATAAAGTTAATATCAAACTTCTTTGGTATATAATATTTTATGTCTTATTTAAGCATAATGTAAATATCTAAATGGGAGATGTTTATTAGTCTTTCATTCCTGAGGTAGTCACATAGTAGTGATTGATCGACTTATCAATATATAAGCTTATTTTTGTATATCACGCCACTGATGCAAATAATCCCATTAGTATAACTACAGCAGTAATAAAATTTTTAAAAAGCTAAAGTAAAAAATTTCTTGATACAAAATAATCTCCTGCAAGAGAAAATGACTTTTGATCAAGTAGCCAGTGGATTTCTTACATCGTTTACTTCACCTCCTTCTACATTGAATATTTAAGCCAAATTTTTAAATTTAAAACAGGAAAATACTCTTATTTTCTCTGAAAAACATCAAAAACATCGAAGAAAAAATGTCGTTTTAAGATAATTTATAATTAAGGATGTACGTTAATTACATTTATTAATCTTCAAACGAAAGATTTCAATTCTGAATTATGTTTTACAATTTTGGTCTTTTATAGAATTATTATACTAGGAAATTTATGGCTCCTTGGTATTTAATAAAATCATTTTCCTTCCCCTTTGTTAAAATAATGTATACACATTATTTCTGAGGGAGTGTTATCTTTTTCCTGCCTGCTGTACTCTGTTATAAGGTTGCTATTTAAATATCAACTTGATCCATCGATGATTCTGGACCGTAGCGTGGTAACAAGCAATGCTAACACATTCACCCACCCACCCACACACACACACACACACACACACACACACACACACACACACACACACACACACACATCATCGCAGAAACTTCATAAAACGACTTCTAGGACCTCGAAACATGTAATTCCATCAAAATTTCGAGATGGAATTTGTTCACTATCACTATACTTTACTTATAGTAAAGTAAAAAACTTACATACCTGTTTTGTTATATATTAGGTAAAATTTTGGTTTCTTTATATAAGTTTAAAAATTTTGTCTTTATATTGTATTTCAGGTGTACCTGATGATGAACACTAAGTGTTTGAAACGCGTCGTAAAATAAATTCCTTATGGTGAATACATAATGTATTTTCCCTATTATCATGAGTAAATACCACATAATAACTGCTTCCATAGGTCGTGTATTAGTAAAGTTTTGGCGTCAAATAATTCCAAAATACTAGTATCTATTTAACATAAAAAATTTAATCTCTTAAAAATAATTCATGCTCTTGGGTCACACTCGTACTCCCCGAACTTGTCACTGGGACTATATAATTGTCAGTTGGTTTTTGTTCTTGCAATCTGTTCATGAATTTCAGTTGCTCAGTTTCAAAATCTCTGTACACGACATATGGACACAATTCCAGACTATTCATGTGTGAATAAATAAATGGTAAATATATTAATACAAGTTTGTATAAATTAAATAAAATATACCTTGCAAGAATATTGAGAAAAAATGTTATTTCATTTATGTAATTGTATATTTTAGACTTTGTGTGCAATAATTTCGTGGATTATCTTCTTTTGTAAAATTAGTTATAAAGTCAAAAGTTGTATTTGCTATTAAAAAAAAAAATGAAAATGAATATATTTGACGTACTTTATATATATCATAATTTTAAAAATTTTTGATTGCTAAATGTTGTGAAAGGAGAGCTAAACAAGGAGACCGGCTGCTCCCCATTAACCGTATCTGGAATTTGGCGCAATTCCCATTACCTCGGCAATACGCCTGCGTGGTCATCCAGTCCATAACGTGGCTGGCTCTGATGGCAAAGCACTCTTAATCATATCGGAAAATACTTCTCCGTCGCACGACATGTGTACCAACACAGATTGATACGATTAATACTCTAACTCTACGCATAAGTCGGTAATTGAGTTATAAATAACCAAGTCAACCTGTTTCTGTCCTATACTCCTTTAATCTCTAATAAAACATGTATCATTGTTACATAAGTTCTTTCTAAAAATTTACTCCAAAAAAAAAACCACTCATATTTAAACTTCATTATGTTCCTAGAAACTTTAAGCAATCATAAATATTTATAAAGTAATTATAGCAGATTTCTAATTAAAAAGAGAACGGACAACATGAGGTAATGAATCATAAACAGCATTGGTTAATGACACTAAAGAGTTAATCCTCTATTCTGTCAAAGTAGATTTTTCAAT
>JAPFBL010001385.1:0-15542 GCA_026182355.1 Hermatobates lingyangjiaoensis | reverse complement strand
AGCTATACTAATTCTTTATCTCTTCATTCTCTCTTTGTTCAAATACAATGAACAAACCACAATATGAATGGGAAAACAAAACTAAGATCTTTCAACAGTAACAAGCGGTCTTCGTCAGAGTCAAAAACCCAACTGCGTTGGGTATATAAAATATACATATTTTATATATAAATATATTTACTTAGTATATAACATTTTAAAAATAATTTAAGTCACCTGCCATTCTAAGAGACACTTGACCTCCTGATATTGACAACTGTTAAAATTTTTGAAATTACTACTATGTCTATCTTCCTATCGACCGAATCATTTGTTATATATATATATATAATTATACATTGTTAAAAATTAGACCATATTTAGCTGAAACCAGCTTTTTCATAAGTTTTTCGAGTTTCCGGAATAACGATCTTGTTACTGTATCCACAGAATATAGTAAGTTACCAATCGACAGGCTAAATGAATAACATGTTTCTGCTGTCTTCAGCCATTATCATGAAATGAATAATGAAAATAATGAATAATGAATGTAAGAAAGGTGGAATGTGTTGCTGGGGTTGGGGGAGGATTAAAGTTGTTTTTCTAATCGGCGAGGGTTGAGTGACCTAGAGCGTCGTTGCAGGTACCTGGGAGAGGACCTAATTGGCTCCAGGTAGATTTAAACAATTTGAGAACTTTAGAACTAATTTCTAATTGTCTATTAATATATGGCTTCCTTTTATTAATAAGTATGGCTTCTGTTATGCTAAGTCTATGCTGATCTCTTTATTTTTTTAATATTTTGTCCCTTCAAAAATACGGTTGAAAGATCTTAGTCTTGTTTTCCCATTTCATATTGTGCTTTGATCATTGATTGTTATTTCGCATGTTTATGTGAAATCTTTTTGTTGATCAAATAAAATCTCCAACATATCCGAACCATCTAACCTCATTTTTACAAGCATAGATTCGAGAAAGGAGTGGTTTCTAATCGTCCCCACTCTGAGATCCCGTCAAAAGCCAGAGCCTCTACCAGGCAAATACCAATTTTCCAGTCCATTCAGCTGATTTCCTGGCTTGTTCCCACTAGTAGAAGTTTGGGGTCTCTAGTTCCCCGGTATGCTAAGCAGTCATCCTCCCGATAAGTTACTGCTTCTTACACAGCTTTCTCAAGGGTCTACCCAACTTGGGTGAAAACCAACAGCCTCTACGAATCCAACCTCTGAGGCGGGCTGGAGAGTACACCCTCCATGGGTTCCCGCCGCCCGTATTACCGACTTATTTTAAGAGTTTCGGATCAAACTCTGGACCAATGATCCTACTGAACCTGCTCAGCAGCAGGTAAGGTCAGTGACCTTTGTAGCCCCTGGTTCAATGAACCTGTGGAAATAAAAGCCAATGCAGCCTGTAGTAGGGCTGCATGGCCCCACTAGGGGGCGGATATAAACCACAAAGATTTACAATATCAACAAGGATGAAAATATATTTCTGGCTATTAACTCAGAGTTCAACAATTCAGACCCTATTAGAAAGCTAATAATAGGCCGAGATGGGATATTAATGTATGTGTTTTAATAAGGCATACTTATAGCACATATAAAGCCATACTTATAGCACATATAAGGCCATACTTATAGCAAAGTGATGGTAAACCTATGACACGCAAACTCATTTTCGGTGAAACCCATCATCAAAGATAAAAAAAAGTCACACTCGTAATTCAAATATTTATCAAATAATATTGGAACAAACAAACGCATCGGATAACAGATGAAGTCAGTGACTCTTGCATGGCATAGAAATGTACCATTATAAACCCAAAATAGAAGATTTAGCAAACTTCACCACCAGAAAAGTCACTAATTTTATACTTATTTTTTAATTATATAAATTCATATATATTTTCCAATAATATATTTTTTTTCTAATTAAATATATATTATTTAATTTTCTACGTGAAGTGTCAATGAAATATGTAAAACAAGTCCCTAAATGTAAATCATTGGTTTTAAAATATTAATTTTTGAATGTTATATGACATTAAACAAATAATCAAGTTACAAAATTTATAAATCTACTATTTTATTGTTTAGTCTTTACTTTTGTGATGTTTGAAATGAAAATCATGTTTTGCTTTTTTTAGTATTTTTGATACGCCGAACTCAAAAGGTTTGCCGTCACTGTTATAGCAGTCACTGTTATAACTGTTATACTTGCCGTCACTGTTATAGCAGGTCATTGCTTATAACAATATTATTAAAACGTACAATCTAAAGCAAAGATTAACAAGATAAACAAGGATAGAGATAGTGTTATGTAATTAATAAAGTGTTCAACAATTCAAGATCAATGGAGCTAACAATAGAACGAGATGAAAAATTGATTTTATATGTACTAGTAAGGTCAAACAAATAAAAAGATTAAACCATTTAATACCTTATTACATTAGAAAGGATTTCAATCTCTTATTTAAAGAACTATTAATTATTTCTAAGAACTGATATTGGGACTTACTACTTAACTCATTAACTACTTAATCATGGACCTTGCAGTCATTAAGTGGTTATTCCATTCTATTATTGTAATTTATATTATTGATTAAAACAACTTCTCCATATTTATTATCAGGGTAGTGTTTTATTTTTTTTGTAGCCTAAACGAAACCTACTGTGATGATTCAGGACATATTCATCTTGAATAAAACCATAAATAAGCCTTTTCAGTATGGTATCAACTAAGACCACTGGTGTAGGCATGGTTAAGCCCCAATTTGGTCTTGGTTTCCTTCTCTTATCTCCCCTGATGATGATTAAAACCGAAAATTAGGCACTGTCGGTGTGACTTTTCATTTTTATATATAAATATACATACAAATATATAAAGATTTCACATAAACACATGAAATAACAATCAATGATCAAACAACAATAAGAAATGGGAAAACAAGACTAAGATCTTTCAACCGTAACAAGCGGTCTTCGTCAGAGTCAAAAACCCAAACTTTCTGACTCTGGGTTGGGTTTTTGACTCTGACGAAGACCGCTTGTTACGATTGAAAGATCTTAGCCTTGTTTTCCCATTTCTTATTGTGGTTTGATCATTGATATATATATATATATATATATATATATATATAATAATTATATATATTGTGTTAAACTGAATTGCCGTAGTCAAGCATACCTTTCTTATTTTAAACTCAAAAGGCAATTGAGTTTAACACAATTTGTATAAAATAAGGTGCTTCTTATTTATACTAATACCATATATATATATATATATTATGAAATAATAACCTCATAAAAATTAATAATATCTTTAAATGTAACGCTGGAATAAAAGAAAAACATTTACTCTCCAACGGAAACAGAATTGGTCGAGATATGTACTCTCCTGTACTATATATGTATACTGTAGTCTGTTGTTATTGTGTATAAAACCTAGCTTTATAGAGATATTAAATTATTTTCTAAAGGACAGATAATATTAGCGCTATAAAGATAATTATTGTTAGAATCAGCTATAACCCTACATAAAAGCAGGCTTGTCATTCATAGCAAGCACTTTGTCAGAAATATCGATAAACATTAGCATTTCTTCATTAACATTTGTTCTTCATTAGCATTTTCATTAGCATTTCTATTCCAGATACTATCAGCATATCAAACAATATAATTTCTTTCTATATATTTTAATGGACTAACTGCATCTCTTCCTCAATTACTATAACACTAGTCATAAACTATGCTCCTTCATTATTTACAAACAATAAAATTGCTTTTGACATCAGTTAGGCTAAATTTAGTACTCCCAATGTAGGGTCAATCTTCATTCTGTAATATCACAAAGAACCAATTTTAGGTCTATGTGTGTTCCCTTGTGGGACTACCACTGCAACCTAACCTAACCTAACCAAAACAAACCTAACCTAACCTACACAAACCTAACCTAACCTAAACAAACCTAACCTTACCTGAACTAACCTAAAGAAAACCCTTTCAGTAAGCTGCAGTTCATTATAATGCATAAGTACATGTGTATAATCATCCAAGGTTATATTGTAAAATATCAGAGTAGATTAATTATTACTTCAATTTTAGTTAATTAAATTAAGAAATTTAATTTTTTGTTCGTTTTTTTGGCATATTTTCATGGTTTTTTAATGAGCCATTTAGCGGCGAAAAAATTTTTTTTTGAAAGTTGAAAATGTACTGTAACGCCACTTTCGTGAAAGTAATTTTGAAAAAATTATTTCAACTCATCCTCCTCAGAATATTCTATTTTTAGGAATAGTTTCATTTTGATCAGTTAAACGGTATGGCTTGTATCGCTCTCACAAGCTTTCAGATTGAATTATAAGTCAATTTTTTTTATATTTCATTAAAAAAAAATTTCCTGTTCTTTCAAAAAATCTGAGGATATTTTTATTTTATTCCCATTGTAGCCTCAAAGATAATACCGAATTTTCAAAACTAGTTTAGTAGAAAAAACTGTTGTCTAAAAACAGGTTTTTGGCAAAAAAAGTGACTTTCCCATAATGCACTATTGTTTCCAAACAATAAGGCTCATCTACAATATGAGTCCCATTTTCTTATAAAATATCAACTTAATCCACCAAAGATTGTGAACGTGACCATAACGTTGGATACACTCACTTACCCACCTACCCACACACACATACACACACACACACACACACACACACACACACACACCACGACATCATCGAAAAAACTTCTAGGACAACTTCTGGGACCTCAAAACATGTAATTCCGTCAAAATTTCGAGTTCAGTTTTTTTCACGGTCACCATACTTTACTTAAAGTAAAGTAACAGTTATCGAAAAAGATCATGAATACAGAATCTGATCTGCTATTTAACAATATATATGCATATGTGGATGATCGTTGATACTGAAATCATTGTCTTATCACGAGAGAATGGATTATTGACTAACAAATATTCAATACTGTTTGAATTTATTTTTAATTTGTATTAGAAATAGGTAAAACCGTCACACCTCGTAAGATGATCATGGAGTTGGAGCGCTTTCGGACGTTGTTTATCTTCGATCGCAACAAACCTACTGCATGAATTATTTTTAATTATATACGATTATTATTTTATCTGAAGAAAGAAAAGTGATCGCATTTTTCTTTGAACAAATTACATCTAAATACAATATCATAAAATTTACGGATGAACGATATTAGAAAAGGGAAATAACGCATAAATACTTTTTAAAAGTACGATTAAAGATATCTCCTTTTATATGGAAATAACATCACCAGTATACAATTATTTATTCTGCAAACAAAAATATTCCCAAGGAAATATTTCTTGTTATAATGCTTAAATACTTAAAGCTTAAACAGGAATAACATTTTTTGAAGGAGCTTTTAATTCTTTGGCTTCATTTTAAAGTATAAATATTACATTATGTCCATTTGAAACATTATTTTTTTTTTCAAAATAAATCTTTATAATAAAAAAAATGTATAACAAAGTAAATTAAATATACATCTCGGTATTTTAGTGGTTCTGTTTAAACATGAAAGCTAGAAAATCTACAATGAAGCCTTGGTAAGAAGACAGTTTTCTGTACACTTTGCCTGCTAAATATTTGTCGAAGAATCTTGTAGGTGTATTATTGTGAGTTGACTTTGTGTATATACAATTTTGATATGACTTATATTTGGTCCGTGGCGTTGCAAGGGGAGAGTGGCGGTATGTATGAATATGGTACAACCTCATAGTACGAGTACCTCATTGTACGAGCAGCCGTTTGTAAGAATTTTTGTCTCGTAAAATGGGTAGAAATTCGTAGTACGAGCGACCGTCTTTCTCACGTCTATATTGAATCCGTTTTACGTTTAGTAGACTAATAAAACATGATTATTTCTTGCATGCATTTATTGTTCAAGTAATATTATTCGGACTACATGAACAGTACTGTTTATTTTTTCGAATTGCACCTCTTCTGTTTAAAAAATAAACTTAAAAAAACGACATTTTGGGGATGAAAAGGATTATTTCTTTTCATATTGATTTCAATATCTCGCTACAAAGCCTTCCATAAAAATCTTTGTAGCAATAACAATCCCTTAGTCCAAAACATCTCCTCAACAAATATCCCAGGAAATCCCCGAAGGCGCCTGAAGAGAAAGTGGCCAAGAGACTTATTAGTGTGAATTACTCTAGTGACTTGTAAATTTAATCTAAGTTTTATAACTTATTTTCACGCCAGGAAGTTATAATTCTGGAATTATTTCTTCCCTCCTGCCTCCATGTGTAATGTATATATTTCCTTCATCATTGTCACTGGTAATGTTACATTTACATTGTTGTGACTATGTAAAATAAAAAAAAAAATATTGATTTCAATGCGAAAAATTGCTTCGTAATACTTTGTAATCACAATACGATCTCGGCCTTGGGTCAAAGCTGTGATTTTGTGTGACAAGGTGTTTCGCAAAATGTGAAAAAAAAATTTCCTAAATGCCTATCCCCACTCTTTTGCAGCCGATCTGTTTCCTACTAGTTGTTTTCACTGGACCAACCCGTCAGTACCACATCCTTGGGTATGTCTTGAATTCTCTTAATTGAATTTTATTATTTCACTCTTATTTTGTAACTGATTAGATATAATTTGTATTATAGTGTCTTCCTGATGATGAACACAAAGTGTTCGAAACGCGTTGAATAAAACTTCATTTGTGTGGAGACTTTTGTTGGTTTATCCATTTTACCTGAGAATGATTAAATAAAGATATTGTTTCTTCGATTTGCCAGTCTTTACTGTAGCTATCGCCTTCCTACAGAAAGAGGTATACCATAGCACAGAAACTAGACCTGATAGAGAAAAAACGACAGCATTTCTGGAATCAGCGCCCTTTAATTAAGTAAAAACATTTTTTTTTGTTTGCCGAGTGTAATATATTATGATAATGAATAAATATAGGCTATTCATGGAAACTCGATTATTATGAACTTAATTTCAATCAATTAAAACTGGTTGGTAATTAAATTCCCTTCCTTTTTTGGTAAATTACACTTAATTACTGTAAACATCTCTTTATAGGTAAACTCTGTTATTTTCTGTAATATTAAGCCTGATTTAATCCTTGGGTAGAATTAGCACCTTATTAGAACATGAAATGAATGAATAGCTCATTGTATTCATCATGTATGGAGGCCTTAAATAGAATTTATTTGCTGACATGGTAATAATAGCCATGAAACTCATATGAAGGGAATGTTTACTTTACCGCCCTCAGAAGTGGTTGCATTGTTTATTCGTCGGTAAAGTCGCTCATTTCCTCACCTGAATCATATTAAAAATCCCCTGAAAACAACTGTACCAAAGCATCACAAACACTTGTATTCATTATATCTACCAAAATAATTATGTAACATCAGTTTTCAAACACCTGAACAAATCATTATACTCGTAGTTAAAAAAAAAAAATTAAGTTAAAATTTCTGTAATATCAGCAAGTAATTTAAAAACATACATTGTTTATATTGGGGGAGTTCAACAATTAAGTCTCCACTGAAAAAAAAAAGTTCAATATAAAACTAACAACACGTTTCCAGCACTTCGCGTTCTTCTTCAAATTTCCTAGAATTTTTTTTTATTCTTAACCTGAAGAACATTAAGTGTTTGAAACGCGTTATAGTTTCATATTGAACTTTTTTTTGTGGAGACGTAATTCTTGAAATCCCTCAATATGAGTAAATACCACACTATTATACTCGTAACATACTGCATAAGTTATGAATACATTGTTTACTTCTACATTGTTAGTTTTTGATTTACTCTAAGTATAAGGACGATAAAAAAAAATAATTAGGAAAAATTTACATGTTATTTTGAGTTCTCCTGATTCTATCTTTGAAGTTTTTTTTTATGTTGTGTATGAGTGTGGGTGTATGTGTGGCTGTTAATGTGGGTGCGGGTGTATGTATGGAGTGTGTGTGTGGGTGTATGTGAATGGGTGTATGATTGTGGGTGTATCTGTATGCAGATACAATGGTGTATGTGTGGGTGTGTCGATAGGTGGGCGGGTGCGTGCGTGTATTTTAAAGCTGCAGAACCCTTTCTTGACGGAATTTAAAAAAAAATTTTAAAAAAAATGTATGTTTCCTATTTGTTTGTATGTGTCTCTGTGTGGTGTGTGTGTGTGTGTGTGCGTGTGTGTGTGTGTGTGTGTGTGTGTGTGTGTGCGTGTGCGTATGTGTGTGTGTGTGTGTGTGCGTGTATTTTGCTGATAAAAGTTTATACATGTGTTACACAGGTATAACATGGTATCCAAACTACTTTGTAAAGTTTCCATTTTTTCCGTAAAGACTTTGTTTTATCCATTTACCCCAGTATACGTTGTATAACTAATAATATAAATAATATATAAAATAAACCTCCTCCCTTTTTAAAATTAATTGACAGAAAGGCACTGAACATAAATTACATGAAATGTTATATAGTCGAACAAGAATGAATATATATTAAACAATTATAAGAAAAGAACACTTAGAAACAACACACAACTAACTTCAATATTTTGACTTCGTCGCCATCAGGAGAAGGAGAAGATGAAGGAGATGAACTCTGCTCGGCTACCAAACAACAACTATTTGCTTCATCTTCTTCTCCTTCTCCTAATCAGGATGAGGTCGAAATATTGAAGTAAGTTGTGTTTCTAGGTGTTCTTTTCTTGTTTTCGTTTGATATATTGTCTTAACAGACTGTTTCATGCTTTGAATTATATATTAAGTATTATCTAATTCAATTTTTTTTTTTACAAAATTGACAAAAGAAGGGAAAAATTGCCTTTAATAGGTTATGGTCAGGTTACTTGCTAACAGCCACTTCTGGTCAAGATATGTTGGTTTAAAAAGTTTCTATGTTGCTTTAGTAAGGTTACATACAAGAGTAAGAGTAATTAAGTAAGGTTACATACAAGAGTAGGAGCAAGTAAGTAAATAACGTTACATACAAGTGCACGAGTAAGTAAGTCAGGTAAGTAAGTAAGTTAGGTATATTTATTGACATTTTCAAGGCTATAATATATAAAAAATACATGTCAAAATTATACAGAATAGAAACAGTATTTAACATAATTATAAATACTTTGTTATAATAAATATACAATAAATATCAAAATTATTGATTATATATAAATTTATATAAAAAATGATTGATATAATTTGATATACATGTATATATAAAATTAATATAAAAAATATAAAATTTATATCAAAATACTGTATTATATTCTGAATTACTCAAACATTTATTGTGTATTTATTATAGCCATTGTGTATTGAAGATGTCAGTAAATATTGACGAAACGTCGATGAGTAACAGATTAGTGTTTGCCTCGTGACCAGCTCTCCACAATCCAATAGAATATTTAATAAATTTTATACGAATTTATAAATTTCAGCTCTTTAGAGTTAGTTAAATATCTTAAATCACATTTTGTTGAAAAAATGTGACTTTTCAATGATGCACTATTACTCATAAAAAATAGAGCACATTTACAGTATAGGACACAGCTACAATGGTAATATAACACGATAAATGGTATTATTATTATTATTTGAGGGTGACTATAGCACTGCGTCTTAAAAAAAAACTATTGTACTTCCCCTCTTCTGTACTAAAGTACCCCAGCAGTTAACTTCAACGCCTCCAAGAAGCTCAGAATTGTTTTCTGGTTCCAGCAGTAAAAGTTTTTCTATGGTTTTGTTGAGTGTCCCGAAGAACCTACCTCTGTGCAGCAAAGTTGCCTTACAGTCAGTCAGTAGGTGCAACAGTGTTTCTTCCTCTTCTTTGCAGAATCTGCATAAACCATTATTGTTAATGTCCATTCAGGCTCCCTACGTTTCAGAAGAAAGTAACTTCCTTTCTCCTTCTTCGGTTCCTTAGGTGCACTAAGGACTTCGGGACCCTCTGAGCTTCCGGAGAATGGACTCCAGACTTCCTTCTTTTTAGTATCATACAGGGAAAATCCCTGTGTATCTATTGGTTGTATTTTGTCCACTCCGGCAGAGCACCGCATCACGGAGTAAGGCTATTTACTCATGGGGGTCGCCTGGTATCCTTGAAGTCGATAAATGGTAATATGTGATTACTACATAGAATGTATAATCTAGTACTTTTCATATTTTTACTTTACTATAAGTAAAGTATAGTGATCGTGAAAAAATTCGATCTCGAGATTTTGACGGAATAACATGTTTTGAGATACCAGAAGTCGTTTTATGACGTTTTTACGATGATGTCTGTGTGTGTTAGCATTGCTTGTAACCACGCTACGGTCCAGAATCTTTGATGGATCAAGTTGATATTTTACACAAAAATGGGCCCCATTTAGACGAAGATCCCTATTGTTTGGGAAGAATTATGCATGATGGGAAAGTCACTTTTTTTGCCAAAAACCGTTTTTTTTAAAACATTTATTTCTCCTAAACTGATAACCCTAGAGTTTTGAAATTTTCACATTATCTTTGAAATTACAAATGCAACAAACGAAAAATATATTCAGAATTTTAAGACAACAGGAAATTTTTTTTTTTCAATAAAATGTAAAAATTTTGACTTATAATTCAATCTCAAACCTTCTGAGAGCGATACAAACCATACTGTTTGTAAAAATGTAAAAAAAAAATGAAAATTTGACGAAAAATGGAACAAAAAATTAGCAACTCACAAAAAAAAATTCATATAGTTTCAATTACGGGAAAGAGCAATAACGATATAAAAACTGTTTGTTTATTATAGACTAAGAGATCACCTGCTATACTTGTCGAATTTTTTGTATTTTTTTACATTGTTTACATTGACTTAGAAATTTTTTGAGCGAATCCACTGAGATAAAATTGATGTTTCTAATGGAAAAAATGAAAATAATTATTGACTTATAAGAGATGTAAGAGGAATAATATTGTGCAGGTAAATGATAACACTCATTAAAAAAAATTTGTACAAATTGTTATTTGACAAAAGGGAAGGAAAATGATCTTATTAAATACTAAGAAGCCATAAAATTCCCAGTATAATAATTCTGTTAAAAACCAAAAATGTAAAAGATAATTCAAAATTGAAATCTTTCGTTTTAGAGATTAATAACTGTAATTTGTACATCTTTAATTAACAATCACCTTAAAACAACATTTTCTTCGCTGTTTAGAAGTTTTTAGAGAAAAAAAGAGTATTTTACTGTTTCAAATTTGAAAATTTTACATTAATATTCAATGTAAAGGATGTCAAGTAAACGATGTAAGAAATCTACTGGCTATTTGAACAATAGCCATGTTCTCTTGTAGGATACTATTTCGTTTCAAGAAATGTTCACTTTGGTTTTTCAAAAATGTTATTACTGCTGTAGTTATACTAATGAAATTATTTGCAAATAATAAATTATTTGTGATGTACAAAAATAAGCTTATAAATTGATATGTCCTTCAATCACTATCTGTACTACCACACGAATGCAATGCTAATAATTATATCCCATTTAGATGTTTACGTTATGCTTAAATGAGACGTTATGTTTTATAAACTCAAGAAATTTGACATTAAGTTACTTATAGTAAAGTAGAGTGTAGGCCACTCCAGATTTTTTTTTTTAAGCAATATGGTTTAAACAGTGGCCTAGCAACATTTTTTGTCCCCCCCCCCCCCCCAACGACACACCCAGCTGACCATTGAAAATCCATTAATCTTCAAAACTCCTGAAAGACCTAAAAATATTTATTTTCATGAATTTACAACCAAACATCTAATTTTAGACTGCTGTCATTAGTCGCAGAATTTCATCTTATTACAGTACACGTATAGATAATTGTATCAAAGAAAACCAAACATTCCTTCAAAACAAATACCTATAATTAAACAAAAAAAAAATAAAAAAAAATTTTAAATTAAATTAACTGCGTCCGCAAATAAATATAATAAACTTTCAACCAGTTTAAAAAATTAGTTTTCAAAAATTTAAAATAAATTTATTTTTAATTTCCAAATATTACAGTTAAGAAATCCATTTAAAAACAGTATTTTACCTTACTCATGTTAGTACAAAATTTCAGATTTTTTTAGCTTCTTATTATTTTAATTTTTTTTATATATTTTCTATTTTTACCATTTCAAAATGCCGCCCTCAGGCACTTCCCCCCCACCCCCGGCTGGCTACGCCACTGCGTTTAAACCTTACAAATTTAAACTTTCATGTTTTTTTTTATTAATATTTAATTCGCATAGCGTAAAGATTTTAAGGGACTTTACTTGCTTTTTCATTCAGGATATTGGTGAATCATTTTGAATGTATGAATATTATTATAATAAAGTTATTATTGATTGAAAACTAAATACAAGCTAATTAGGCTATGTCTACATAATGCCGATAGGGGGGGGGGGGGGGGGGGGGGCTTTCGAAATATACAGACCAGAGGTGAGTCAGCCAGAGATTCATTGAAATCATAATTTTACAAAAGGCACTGAAATCGGATTATTTCAACCCGTTTTGTATATTCTGTCCACTCATTGCAGGTTCAAAATGACAGCTTCAGAATTCCGTTTAAATCAAAACAAATCAATCTACTCAGATAGCTAAACACATAAATCGGAGTAAATTAACTTTTTATTACAAGTAGAACTTACTTTAATGAAACAGCAGACTTGTGATATTCAGTGTTGCCAATAAGCCATTTAGTTATTTAAATCTTAAATAACTGATAAACTGAATGTATTTTAGATCAGTGTATTGTTTTTTATTGTTTAAACCGATACCCTAGCGGGTGATGTCAGCCGTTTACCGGCTTTTTGTTTCATCAGTGATTCTACATTGAGAGTCCTAAACATTGCCTAACTCAAATGCATTTCGAGAAGAAATCTTTAACAAGTACCTGACATCATACGGGCTCGGGACCGACGGCTTAACATCTTCTCCGAAGGACGACGTGCTCATTTTTATTCACCTCCCGCATGAATAAATCGAGGGCCAGGTGGGGATCGAACCCCGGACTACCAGCCCAGAGGCGAGTACGTTAACCACAGACCTACTCTGGGTCTGTGTCAGTGTCAGTTAAGTCAGTTAATATGACCTACTATATCAGTGTCAGTTAAGTTACACACAAAGGAACTCTTGTTGTGGAATTTGTGAACATTATAATGATTATAATTTATTCTATTCAAATATTATAAAAAAATTATTACAACAAAATAATTTATATTTTAATTTTCAAGACTACAAATATGATTTATCTCCCGAAAAAAACCAAAAGTAACTTTTATTTTCGTTTAATAATATAAGACATTTGATCCTTGTGCTTAAAAACGAGGCAGTAATAAAAAAAAAGGCGGTTGAATAATGAAAAAACAGAGCAATAGTGAAAAAATCAGGTTGTCCAACCTAATTATTTAGTTGATATCGATTTTTTAGATATGAAGTGAAATGAGATCGGAAGAGTTAGGATGACAAGCCTGATTTTTATATCCCTGCTGTATTGCCAATTATTCTATACTGTTTTGTTTACATACTTTATATTGCTTTCCAAATCTTTATTTGGAATTTTTAATAGTTATTATTAATTGATTAACACGTAATAAATATTCATTATAGAGCAGTTTCTGGATCTAAAATATTGTACACACCTCGAGAATAATGGGCTGTTATTTCCTGGCATAGTTATCTTCTTGGGGTTCCCTTCCGGATTTATTAGCCTTGATCCTTCGGTGTTGCCACAGTAATCTACAAAAACACTCGGGAAAAAATAGACCTCATTATTCCCTAGGTGCATAAATATCTATCACTAGACTACGCGTGACTCGTTGGGTCATCCAACACCTTCCTTTTTATTGCAATCAGGTTCACATAAATGCAGATAAACTCTAAATTAATTCATTTCTAATAAAGATGATAATGAACATATTTTTAAGAAGTTATCTTTATTTACATTTTTTGTACAATATGAATTTTCTAAAAAAAAAAACTTTAATGTTTTCTTTTTGTTTGACTCTACTGAGAACAACATGTAATTGACCATGTTGAAATGCTGTTTTGCATAAATGAACTAAAACTTTCTGTAGAGTCTCCTATTCTCGTCGATTAGTCATCAAATTTCACTTTCTAATTTTATTATAATTAAATCATTATAATTTAGGCCGAAAAACTTTTGTTTAATGCTTTGACGTGATTTATATCACTTATTTTACGAAAGTTCACCTGGTGTAGATGGTAAACGCTGTAACTCCAATGCCAAGGGCGAGTGTTCGATTCCCACAAAATTTCTATTATTTGATTCAGTTTAGAGCGTGTGCAAACATTTTAACACGAACATCAGAGTTTTATAAGTATATAGGGTACCCTGACCCCCTAATGAGAAATATTATTAAATAATATTGTAGAATGTCGAGGAGAGTATGCAAACCACTGGGCTACCCTGACTCCCTAATACAATTTTATATTATGTATTACAACTACAACAAATGTAAAGATTATAATAATTTCAGATATCTATCCCCACAGAAAATGAATGAACAAACAAAACGAACTCACGAACTTTATATATATACTAGACTACCTGTGACATTGATTTTAATCAGTTAGAACCTACCAATCTAACTCCTACACTCTCTGTAAGGTATTATTATTAGAATGTAGGAGTGAAATTTGCAGCATTAATCAGTTAGAACCTACCCATCTAACTCCTACACTCGAGTGAATTTGCAGCCTTAATCAGTTTAGAACAGACCCACCTAATCCTACACTCTCTGTAAGGTATTATTATTAGAATGTAGGAGTGAAATTTGCAGCATTAATCAGTTAGAACCTACCCATCTAACTCCTACACTCTCTGTAAGGTATTATTATTAGAATGTAGGAGTGAAATTTGCAGCATTAATCAGTTAGAACCTACCCATCTAACTCCTACACTCGAGTGAAATTTGCAGCCTTAATCAGTTAGAACAGACCCACCTAACTCCTACACTCTCTGTAAGGTATTATTATTAGAATGTAGGAGTGAAATTTGCAGCATTAATCAGTTAGAACCTACCCATCTAACTCCTACACTCTCTGTAAGGTATTATTATTAGAATGTAGGAGTGAAATTTGCAGCATTAATCAGTTAGAACCTACCCATCTAACTCCTACACTGGAGTGAAATTTGCAGCCTTAATCAGTTAGAACCGACCCACCTAACTCCTACACTCTCTGTAAGGTATTATTATTAGAATGTAGGAGTGAAATTTGCAGCATTAATCAGTTAGAACCTACCCATCTAACTCCTACACTCTCTGTAAGGTATTATTACTATTAGAATGTAGGAGTGAAATTTGCAGCATTAATCAGTTAGAACCTACCCATCTAACTCCTACACTCGAGTGAAATTTGCAGCATTAATCAGTTAGAACCGACCCATCTAACTCCTACACTCTCTGTAAGGTATGATTAATTGTAATCACTTCTTTTCAATGTTTTCATATACGTTTTTTGGTTAACTATAGAAGATTATATTTTTTCCTTGTTGCCATGAAATAAATTTTTGGAACGTCAGAA